>JANVCL010000007.1:23620824-23641769 GCA_026546855.1 Erythroxylum incrassatum | reverse complement strand
CTAAAGGTAAATTTTAATTGGTTACTGCAATTCTGAAAATTCCAATTGTTGAGTGCTCCTTAATCTATTTTGAACAAATTTTCTTAATTTTGATTAAGGACAAGCAAAAGTTTGAGTTTAGGGGCATTTGATGTGGGAATTTTTGTTATTGAAATCAGTGGCATTTTCTCATAGTTTTGGCATACGATCATTGGGTTTTATACATATTTTTTCCTGCTAAATTGCTTAGTTCACCTGAATTTGCATTTATAATTATTCATGTTCAATTTGTAGGAAATGCGCTTGATTTTTCTTGAAAAGAACTACAATAGTCCAAGGCGAAATCAAAGAAGGCAGCTGGCATGATTTATAGGGGTTAGAACATAAACACAAAAGAAAAGGAGGTTGGCGGCAAAGGATTGAAAAAATACAGTAGCTAGGCGTGAATGTGCATGAAAGGTGGACCAAACAAAATTCAATCAATACATAAGAGACAAAAAGATTAAGGCGATGCTAGATGGCTACAATAGGAAAGTTAAAAAAGGAGGCTTAGGCGTGAATTAAGCAGCAACAGGTGGCGTGAACTGGACGTTCCATTGGAGGAGATGAAAACATTGAATGGAGAGGAGACAAGGAAATATTACGTTGAAGAAGCTGGTGCAAAAAAAAGGAATAAACAAACTAATTAAACATTGATTGGAGGCGTGAATCAAGCAAGCATCTGGTGGCCTCAAGACACGTTGAAGTTGATGGCTAGAAGAAAACATTAGCTGGTGCATGAATAAGGGGTGGATGCATGGGCTGAAGAAGAGAAACTCACATAGTAGCAGGTTGGGATAAAAGGGGACCACCACATATGCAAGGAGAGGACAGCTCCAAGAAACCCACCATGCCGACTCTCCAAGAAAATAACGCATGAAGAAACGGAACCAATGCAGGAGCTGTTGCTAGTGGGCGGCTGTTAGAGACAAGAAAAGGAAAGCATGCAAAATGGAGGCGTGAGCTGAAGGGAGAGAATAACGTTAAACATGCTACATACCAAGGAGACCCACTGAAAAAGACACACACTATAGGAAAATAATGCAAATGGGGGCTGGTGGCTAAAAAGTAAAAGAAGAGAGAAACGTGGAAGCAAAGTGGAGAACAACATTAAAAAAGAAAGAGAGGGAGCTACTGGGTTTTTGACCATAACGCAATACACTAACAAAAGAGGATTTTGGGCTCCATCAAACCAACTCTCCACTCACTTGGACATTGAGCTATCAACGTTACTCACACTACCAAAAGCTATCAACGTTGCACCAATAGAGGGGGAGTTGAAAACGCATACACCAACCAGCACTAACGTAACACCATCTAGATACACAAAGAGGGGGGCTATATTCACTTTACATTCAGCACCAACATTACCCCACCAGAAAATACAACTCTACAGCCATAAAAGCACAAGGAAAAATAACGTAAGAGGGGAGTAGCTGGTGGAGTTGTGGCAAGTGGAAGTAAGACCAGCCAAGGAGCTTGAGGCGGTGACCATCAAAATGACGACATCAAGAACCGACCAGTTAGAGGAACTTCAGAGACCAACCAAGGAGATGCAAGCACGTAGGAGGCAGACCAAGTAGAGGCGCAACAACGTACACAGTGAGCAGAAATAAAGGGTGACGTAGAAAAGGGATTATTCCTTCTCTATTTAATTATTTGATTTGTTCTAATGTTGTTTGCCGATCTTGATTTATGTGGTCTTCATCCAATTATGATTGAGTAATTTCCTCAGAGCTTCAAGGTTGGGCTGAAGCTTTTAGCTAATTTTATGGATTAAATATTGGTTGATTTATTTATATGGATTTTTTGGTTTTGATTTCTCTGTTTTGAAATTGATTTTGCTGGTATTGTGTTTGGCCAACCATTACTTGATGTTAGTTGTTAATTGAAGAATCGATAGGTGAAAATTGATGACGGAACTCCAAACAAGGAACTTATAAATTTCAGATTTAGACATAAACTGAATTTATGAGAGAAAACCAGGTTAACAAGGAACTTAGTGGGTTATGCTTGATTGCTAGGCTACGATAGTAGACTAGGATTATTGCGTAATACTCCTTCGATGCCTTGAAAAAGGATCTAAGAAACTCTAGGCTCAACCGTCTATTAACCAAAAATTCGCCTAATAAATTGATCCAGGTAAAGTCCATAGAAAACGCTAAAAGTGAAACCATCCTTGAAGCTTACCACATTTCATTCAGATTAATCCCCAGAGATATTCGCATCTTTGTTTCAGCATCGGTTTTTTCTATTTATTTATTTTGATAGTTAAATTTTCTTTTAATTTAATTTCCCAATCCTACCCAATCGCTTAGTCCAATTAATTGAGTGATCCAAGCCTGGTACTTACACAATTACTTCCTGTGGGACGATATTATACTGTACTACTTGAGACCCATGAACTTGCGGAACCGCATCACTATCCTATGTTGATTGTCGCCCCCTCTTAGAGAAGATTTAGAAAAGGATTAAATCTTGAGTGAACAAATCTCTGTCTTATGCAGGTAAACTTCAGCTTATTAAATTCATCCTTAATTCCTTGCATGTATATTGGAGCTCCCATATTTTCTTATCCCAAAGCATCATCAAAGAAATTGAACGGCTTCTCAGAACCTTCTTATGGAGCCATTCGTATGGTAACCGTGGCGCCTCCAAAGTGAAATGAACTGATCTTTGCTATCCTAAGGTGGAAGGCGGTTTGAATATTCTTTCCATTAAAACTTCTAACCGCTCTTTGATTTTCAAACGTCTTTGTTGGATACTGGAGGATAAGAAAACTTTGTGGATCCAATGGTTACACACTTATTTTCTCAAAGGATACTCCATATGGGCTCTTCAGTTGAAAGCCAATGTCTCTTTTTTCCTCAACCAACTTCTGAAGTTAAGGGCCAATATTCGCTTAGAGACTTCCTGTGTTATTAAAGATAGACGTCTGGTCTCTCTATGGTATGACAATTGGGCTAGTCGTAGTCCCTTAATCTTTCAAGTGAATCCCTCAAGAGCTTCCCCCTTGTTCCCTCTAAAAACACGTGTGATAGCATTCATTGATGGGAACTCGTGGAAATTCCCAAGAAGTCTGAGCCATCTTCAACCTAGCTATTCCCCAACTCCTCAAGAATCTGACACTTTCTTTTGGAAGGGGACTCCATTGAACAAATTGACTAATCGTTTCATTTGCGACAACTTGCATCGACGCAGACTCCCTGTTCCTTGGTCAGTCACATTATGGAGCAGTCTTCTAACGCCCCAAATCTCCTTCATTTTCTGGTTAGCTATTCAGAATAAATTATCCACAGCTGATCGTATTTCTTATGTGCACATGGATCCTTCTTGCCCAATGTATTCCCTTCAGATGGAAACTTGTCCTCACCTTTTCTTCGCTTGCCCCTTCAACTACTCTATTTGGAGAACTGTCTATAACTTATGTTGCTGGACTAATCCAGGGTCCGAGCTTATGGATATCACTAGCTATCTTTCTTCATTTGCAGATTCCAACAAACCTTTACGAATTATTATCTTAGGGGTTTGTTTGTACTGCTTTGGAGAGAAAGGAACATTCGGAGCTTCCAGAACACATCTTCTACAAGAGGGAGTTTGATCTTCTTAATCATGTCTGACGTTCGGGCGATTGTATTGACAAAGAATGCAACTTGTAGCTCTACTGTTTGGTATGCCTTACGTCTATAGCAAATAGAAGAACGAGACTGCAGTCTGCAAAAGTCGTGGACGATCTGCTAGGGGTCTGTAGATGTTTAATTTCCACTTTTACATTGTCATATATAGGTTCTTATTGCTGCACTAGGTGACTTGTTTCTTGTCGGCTCTCTTCTTGTGTTGCATATAAAGGGTTTTTCCTTTTTAATGACCTTGTAATTTTTCTCTTCTTCAATTATTTTAATTTTCTTTTTCAAAAAAATACCTTCATCTACAGACTATGGCTGTTCCCATCATTTGATAAGCCTTAGACAAAGTAAAAAATGGTCTTTATGAGGATTAAAAATAAACCTTATTTTGTTTTATTTTGTTCTTTATGAAGATCAAGAATGAATCATATTTTATCTTATTTTACTTTTTATGAGAGTCAAAAGTAAGATTATTTGTCTCATTTTATTTTCTACAAAAATAAAAAATGAGTTATATTTTGTTCTTCATAAAAGTGAGCCTGGTGTCGTTAACATATCATTAACTAAATCAAACTTTAAGGTAATCTAATAGTCTGAATCGAACAATTTGTAAAAAAGTTATTTAGCTTAAACTCGACTCAAAATACGTCTAAATTAAACTTTATTTGTTTAGTTCAGGCCAAATTTAGATTGAATTTCAACTTTTTCACCCTTTTGCTCTCATATCATCAAGAATGGGAGAAAATGTGCAGAACTTCTATTAGTAAGTATTGTACGTGTAGGCTCCATTATTTATGCAAGTACATGGCCAAGCAGGCGTATTCAGCTTCATGCTAAAATAGGTTGATATGCATCTTCTCTTCCCTTCTTCAGCCAAGAACGTGCAACCACAGCAATGAACATTACTACCCCAAACAAAACTACTGTTGGCCATGCATATGCAGAGAGCTTCAAGTTTTCATGCACCTGCAAGAACCGATACGAATAGCATTAGTTATGAGTTGAACACTATCAGGAACAACTAGTTTTCATGCACCTGCAAGAACCGATACGAATAGCATTAGTTATGAGTTGAACACTATCAGGAACGATTAGTTCGATTGCATTTCCTTGGCTCCATTGATCAAATGATTCCAAATGATCGAGGGAATAAGTTGTTTTCGAGTTCTTGGTCATTCTGTTACATGTATCAAAAGCCTCTCTGCAGAAATAAATGTAGAACATGGTATAGTAGAGAAATTACACGATGACCAACATGCCAAAACGGCACGGTCTTTGGTTCCTACTCTGCAACTAACATGTAAAAAAGACCCATAACTCCAGTGTGCTTAATGGTTGCACTGTAGTTGGATTCAAGAACAAGTCTCTCTCCTTGTGAAACCTTTACATTTCCTGGCTGAGGATAACAGGTAGACATTCCTACTATGTACCCAGCCTCATTCCCTGCTTCCTTTCCTTGACCATAACTTGGTAATGATGTGCATATTTCGCGTCCATCCTGAAAAATTCTTGTAGTCAGTCATTATCTCCAGCTTCATGAAGGATCATGTCAAGGTTTTACAACATCAAAACGTACAACATAAACCAAGAATCACCTCTCCATAGAGGGTTGAACCAATCCCTCCAGTGTGCTGGTGGGCAACTCCGTAGATAACATAACCACCAGTTGGCATGGTCAAGCTAGCCCTTTTGACATCAATGCACTTATCACTGGATAGACCACTGGTACAAGGTTCAATATCGTATTCAACCTGCATATAAAAGGTAGCATTCAACATCCCCATAAGATATGAAAGTAACACATTCCATTAGATTTTCCTCCAAAAGAAATAAATGGACTTGCAGAATCTTAATACACATGGAAAGAAGAGGATATTGTAACAATTTTTTGATTTAGATACAGTCATAACAGAAGAATTTGGTACACCTGCAACAGTAATGTCCGTGCTCTGCATCGGACTAGATAGGATTCAACACTCCTAATTGTATTTTGTATTTCTATTGCTATTGCTTTCTACGAAAGTTTGAAGATAGTTGAGAAAATTAGATGTTTTATCCAGGACTATATATACAAGAGATGCACGAATAAGGAAGTCTAACTATACAAGGGATGCACGAGTAAGGATGTCAACTTACATGGCAGCCAACAATTCCACGACTTTCTCTGGAACCATTGATTCTTTCACCAGTATCAGTGACATCGAGTATATATATTTTAACTGGAACTAATGAACTATCCCAATCAACCCAATGCACAGTATATCGCAAGTAAAGATTTCTTCTGGCTCCTTCAAAACCTTTTTTTAGCTTGCATTGTGTGTGATCATAGCAACATAACAAACCCCCAACGTAATTAGGCCTTATAGGCCGACCATATTCATCCACTGTGATGTTATAAAGATGACATTTGCATTCTGTGCATCCTAGTCTATCTTCAACACCTCGTGTATCGATTGCATGGACATTAAGCAACCATCTTTCTTCATACCCTGCAGGAATCTCAGCAGGATTCCCAATTTCTATTCCATAAGGGTCTGGAACATATGTAGCTGTTTTCCTTGTTTCAGATCCAAGACCAAAGTATTGTCCAAGAACACCAGCTTGGCATATTCCACTATTCCTTGCCAAAATGTAATCCGAGTTGTTCTCATCCTGTCCTTCAATCTTCTGATAATATTTTGCAACAACCCAGTGATGAAGATAAGTTTCATGAAGGGGAATAGGATTGCCAGCCTCATCAACGACCTCACCATTAAAATTCTTGAGAGCAATATGACCTCTAGGGAATTCGATATTGTAATAGAACCTGTTCTCTACCGATCCTGGTCCTAACACAAAAAGGGGTGACAGGAAAGTTGCAGATTTGATCTTAATTCCATTTTGAGAAGATCCTCGAGCATAAGGTCCGTTAAGAGCCAGAAGTACTATAGCCAACGGAAGCAAGCACCGTCCAGAATAGCACACCATTGTTCCTGTCAGCTTCAAGACATCAGCTGAACTGCAATATGGCAAAACTATATATATATAAAAAAAAGCAAATCCAATTACGCTTGGAAAATCACTAGGGATGTCCAGTAAAATAAAAACCTATGCAACGGTATTAACTGTAAAGTTTGTCGAAGCAAAATCAGGTGAAAAGTTTCAGAAACAAACAGAGAACATCCGAAACGAAAAGCAAAATCATTAATGACTGTTCAACTTAAAATTTCGGAAAAATTTTCTGCCCATGGCCTCATCGCTGTAGTTTGAGTTCCCGAAAGTGGAAATGAATTGAATCCAAAGATGAAACAAAAAGAAAAGGAAAATGTTTCCGTTAACACCAATTTCCCACTCAAATCAGATGCACCAATCAAGAAACGGTAAACAAAACACCGTACCCAGAACCAATAGCTACTCTCTGCCGTCACTAAAGCACAGAGCCTTCAGTTCCCAAAGCTTGGAAGACACTTAAATAAACAAAGATTGTGCCTTTAGGGGTCCCTTCGATGATGGGTTACGTGTGGAAGCCAGCCTCCTCCAAAATGCCATGAACTGGTTAAAACGTGTGAAATCCGTGCATCTGTTCATTAACCCATATGATATGAGGACAAGGGGTGCTCCAGCCTCCAAGTGTTTGAGTTGGCGACGTAATCAATGACGCCATTGATGAGATGAAACATGACAAAGATTACATTAATATAGCTGACAAATTTTGACTCAGAGCTTCAAAAGACGTTCGTTGTTCCTTAATCACCAAGTTTATGACTAAATTTACCTCATCAACATCAAGAATTTTATCGAATTCATCAGAAAATTTACTCAGGATAAGTCTATTTGATGGGACTTCCACATCACAAGAGGTAAGCAACCAAATTATCTATATGCGAACAAGTGATTAAGTAAATCTTAAAATAAAATTGTTCTTAGTTTTAT
This sequence comes from Erythroxylum incrassatum, assembly GCA_026546855.1. Lineage (NCBI taxonomy): Eukaryota > Viridiplantae > Streptophyta > Magnoliopsida > Malpighiales > Erythroxylaceae > Erythroxylum > Erythroxylum incrassatum. The sequence goes on along the minus strand of JANVCL010000007.1, from coordinate 23,634,213 downwards.
AATGAAGAATAGGGAAAGATATTTGACTAATTTTTTTTATAATTTCATAAAAGTTGTAAAATTTGAAAATTTATAAAAATATCAAAAAAGCTTTGTAAGCTAATTTTAAAATATTCTAAACAATATTAAATTTATAATTCCTAATGTATAATGTTACAAAATAAAAGTTGGAGTATAATTGTAAGATCCCATATCGGTTGGAGAAAATAATGAAATATACCTTATAAGGGTACATATACTTCTTCACTATAAATATGTTTTTTTGAGTGTGAGAAGAACAAAACTATGAAGGCTTTGATCCGAAAAGTAATTTAAAGTGAACAATATCTATAGGCGAATAGTTTAGGCTAATTACAATGATAAATTATCATAATATCGTGATATTTTAAATAATTTATCTTTGTAAAGATAATTGATTTGACAACCATTATTCATTTACGGGCCCATAGAAAACGACGTCGGATAAAAGACAGAACACTCGTCAACAACCAGAATTTGCCGTTTAGAAGCTTGGAGTTATTCGCTACACGACATGAATCATGAATGCCTAATTATAATATCACTTTACATGTAACAATTAAATGTTGTCTATGTAACAATCTTACGTAACTTTTAAACTCAAATTAAAATAATTAAATTTAATCAAAATTAATAACTTATTATTATTATCTCAATTAAAAATTTAAATTGAGTTTAATTATCTCGAATTGATCTTAAAAGTAAGTTGGATTATTATATTAATGACATTTAATTAGTATCATTATTTTTAGTTAAAATTAAGAAAAAGGTTTTTAAAAATTTCAAAATTAAAGTTAGTTTTTTAAATAATTTTAAGAATTAAAAATAAAGTTTATTCATTTTATCCTATATATAAATATTGTGTGAACACATATCAACTTCTCTATTTTACGTATACTCTCTATTTGTCTATCTAGAAAACGATAACTTAATGCTGATCACATTCACACATCACATGCTATTCATTTTTTAATAGAATTCGTAAGACTTCATTGAAAAACTCGTACATACGAGGCCGACATTTTGTCTTATATAGTTTAGAATATATTAAGCTAAAAACATTTAAAATGTTAAACTCAATGTGGCTTTGGATACGATGATAATGAATAGGGCTAGATTAAGGTGATTTGGCATATGAGGAATGCTGGTAATGGATAGTGTTAGGTTGGGCTTGAGCCTATTTAGATCCAAGCTCAATTTAAAATTTGATTAGGTTTGAAACTTTCGATTAGATCTTAAACTTGATGGAGTTTGAACATATTAAAATTTGATAGCAGTTTGAAGCTTGAATATACTCGATCGGATTTAATTAAATATATATTTTTTAATTTAAAAAATAGAAAAATAATGTTCTATTTATAAAAAGTTTTAGCGCTTAGACTCAAACTATGTTCATTATCTTCAGCTTGAGTTAGATTAGATCAATTAAAACTTATCAACCATCTCTATAAGGAGCTCACAAATTTTAAAGTATGGTTAAACTAGGTTAAAAGTGATGTTATATTGATTAAATTGATAAAATGACTTCTTTTTGTTATATAGGTGATCGTTTTGGTCTCTCTCTCTCTTTTTTGAAACAGAGAAACCTAGAGTTGCTACTTTTTGGATGTGCACTATGTAAAATTTCATATTGACGCAATAATCTACAAATCACGCCAACTAAATACTTCGCACTAGATAAGTCCTATATAATAAACTCAATCGAGAGAAGGTAAGTAGAGAGAATTAAACACAAGAGTTTTTAGTCCCATGCCCCTCCATTCCACCAAACCACCCTGTCTTGATTGATCGTGTTGCTTCAAGTCGAGCTACTTTGAGTTAATTCATGCCAAATAATATTTAAAACAAAATTTGTTTATTGACTTCTAACATAATCAAAACTGATTTGGCTTTGTTTTGCTAACCCTAAATAGATTATCTATTTGGGGAAAACTATTTTGTTAAAATCTCAGAAAATAAATTATGTACTATTTTCAATTTTTAATTGTTTTAATATCTTCTTAAAGAATATATGCTAAATAAAAATACCTCCATAACAAATTTAATCAAATAAACCAAACTTGAAGCTCTCCTCAATACATTACCAGCCATCTCAGATGTAAGAACTTGGAACATAAAATTCGGTAAGTTGACCTAAAAATCAGCGTTCCGCCATTTTTGAGTGGACCGAGCTTCTCGACTCCTGCATGTAAGGGACAGAGGAAGAGTTGGGAGCTTCTCAAAACATTGATGCAGCTTAGGAGTTTGGCTGTTGTGCTCTCCTAAACCTTATAATCAATCAAAACTCGTCTCTTTCGATGTATAGGAGCCAAAAAGAAAGGATCAAGAAAAAAGAGAAGAAAGAAAATGGGAAGTAAGGAAAAAAGAGACAAGAGACTCCAAGAGATTTCCCTTCTTCGAACCATTCCATATTCTGATCATCAAAGGTACGTACGTCATACCCTATTCGTTTTCTTGTCTGGGTTTTTATCTAATTTCACTTAAAAGCATGAGATTCAAGGAAATGCTTGTGTTTTTGTGTTGGATTATGTACGTGTGTTTCGTCGTGAAATCTTTACGCTTTCTGAAATGCGAGTGTTTCTCAGGTGGTGGTCCTCGGAAACTGTTGCGGTTGTGACTGGTGCTAATAGAGGAATAGGTTTTGAGATTGTGAGGCAACTTGCAGGCCATGGTTTAACTGTAATCCTGACTTCAAGAGAAACTAGTGCTGGCTTGGAAGCATCTAATGTCTTGCAAGAATCAGGGCTCAGCGTTGCATTTCATCAACTTGATGTCTTGGAGTCTTCATCGATCAATGAGTTCGCTGAGTGGGTAAAGCAAAACTATGGTGGTATAGATATTCTGGTAAGTTGGGTCACATATATAGTATGTTATAGGTTTGATGTTCAAGTGCAGAAGCTATCTTAGATTGCTTATGCAGGTACATTTATCTCTTCCAGGTGAATAATGCAGGTGTTAATTACAGCCTTGGATCGGATAATTCTCTTGAACATGCAAAGATGGTCATTGATACTAACTATTATGGCACAAAAAATGTGACTAAAGCTATGATCCCGTTGATAAGACCTTCTGCTGCAGGTTCTCGTATTGTTAACCTCAGTTCAAGGCTTGGTAGATTGAATGGAAAACGAAATGTAAGTGATGTGTCTAGTGTTGAACTATAATTGCTTTCTGATGCCATTGTTACAATCATACTTCCCACTGGTACTGCAGAGAATCGAGGATGAAGCTCTGAGACAACAACTTAGTGACACAGAAACAATCTCAGAAGAAATTATTGACAAGATGGTCTCTACTTTCCTTGAACAAGTAGAAGATGGCACTTGGACGTCAGGTGGGTGGCCTCAGACACAAACTGACTACTCAGTTTCGAAACTTGCAGTGAATGCTTACACTAGGGTACTGGCTAAGATACTCTCCGACCGACCTGAAGGCCAGAAGATTTATGTCAACTGCTACTGTCCAGGAAAGGTGAAGACGGCAATGACGGCTTGGGGAGGGAATATATCGGCCGAGGGCGGAGCTGATACCGGAGTTTGGCTTGCTTTGCTTCCTGATCAGGCAATAACAGGTAAGTTTTTCGCTGAGAGACGTGAGATAAACTTCTGATCAGGTCGATGGATTTGACATGATTGAAGAGTAGTTCCAGGGTCTCATTAAACATGGAAGCAAGTTTTAGAAGCCAATGGTAAAGAGTTTCTTGATATTGTCAGTCGGTTCTGAACTTTCCTGAGTTAGTGCGGATTAATCGATGTATGTATCTTGAAGGTAATGTCAGGATTCAATGTAGATTGAATATGTATCTTGAAACTTATGCTTTAAGCTCTGTTAATGGCTGCCGTATTAAGATCGAATGTCAGGGAATTAAGACTAGATAAAGCTTAGAATCTTCTCCTCCTTGTTTTCTTACTTCAATATATTTTAAAGCATTTTAGACTTATTATTTTCAGTTTTTAATAATTTTCCAATATATTTTTGAATTTTTGAATCTCTTATCTCAATAAATTAGTAATTAAACGTGATTACGTGTTTCATAAAAAATTATTAATAGACAAAATACATACAAAATGGAAAATTTTAATTCAAATATTTTATTGATGTACATAAGATAAAAATTTCGTATATCAAATCAATTTTTATAATATGGAATTAAATTTTCATTCTATTATTCTATAACCCTAATAAAACTTGAGGAATATTACTTTTTAAGTAATTTATGGACAAATAGTACAAATTATTTTAATTTTTTAGAATAAGATCAAAAGATAATATTTTAAGGAAAAGCAACTAAAAATTGCAATGATTAATTTAATCGGTTTAACTGATTTCGTAAAAATTTTGAGCCATTTAATTTTTAATTTGATTTTAATTTTTTAGCTCGATTTATTTTAATAACTTTTATTATTTAAAACAAATCAATTTATTAGTTAACTGATCAATTAATTTTTATTTAACAATATCTTTTTAATTAAACTTTAAATTAAGGATAATTTAAAATTTTATTTTATTCAATATTTATTAAATTTTATAAAAAGTTAAATCTTAAAGGCCAAAATGGCTAATTAGCCTATAACATTTTCACGGATGTACAAAAATAGCTTTTAATATTTTACAGTGTTTAAATTGATCCCTAATTTTTATCAAAGATTCAAATTAGACCCAAACATTTGAAAAACATTCGGAATGAACCCTGAGCATTGGATGTGTTAGGGCCTGTCAGTTATCTAATGATGTGGCCCGTTAAAATCTAACCTTTGCTTTTCAATTTTGTAGATGTGGGACCCACCAATTACTGATGTGGTTATGGAGTTGGGCCCACATCCAGATGAAACACATCGTCCCTATGTGAGGAGGAGATTCTGCGTTCCAAACCAAACCTCCATCTGCCACACTGCGTTCCAAACCAAACCCTAATTTGCCATGCTGCGTTTCGAACAATACCTCCTCCCTCACACAGTGTTTTGAACAGAAATCCCTAATCTACCATCTTTTTTATTTCCAGACAATCCCCAATCTCGTGCTTCTTCCATCTTCTTCCCTGTGTGTTCTTCGTCAGACGATTGAAGCGCAATTATTTGTTATTGTTGTCGCACACAAAATTTCCTCTGAACTCAAATCTATCACTATAGGCTGGAAAAATAGAAAAAGTTCTTCAGCCACCACAAAAAGCCCATTGACTACAGTTCAACGTTCTGCTACCGCCCTTGTCGCCGAAATGTCCTCCGGTGACCCTCTTCAACCAACAAACACACCATTAGCTTCGTCTCGTCCCGATCTACAAAACTACAAAACCCTCCAACTAGTTTTGTAATTCGATCAAGCAACACCGCAGAAAAGGAGAATGAAATTATCGGTGTGCCTCCCCCATGTGCTGCCGCGAGTTCCTCTTCTCCGATTAGCCCACCGCCGCCATCCTCGGGTCCCAGGCAAGCCATCGTCGCCTATGGTGCTGTCAGCACTAATGAGGGAGTCACCACGCATCAACCAATGTCATCGCTGAAGATGGGAGGCGCGACGACGTTGAGGGCTGAACCACCAAAGCACCGCCCCTCATCACCGTCACAGACCCTTCAGTCGAAAGGAGTCGCTCCTCCACCTGGAATCATCCCTGTGCCGCCTGGATCTATGCTGCCGGCGACTAGAGCTGCACCACCGTCGTCTGGATCCACGTCGCAGACTGGATCTGCAATGCCTCTCCCGCAGCCCACACATAGGATGAAGCTTGGAGACTTTGGCCCATCAACTCTTGGCGGAGGTAATTCCAATCCTACCCCTCCTGTTAATTCATTTGTTGCTGCAGTGAACGTGAATAAGGAACTAGGTAAAGCTAGGCAGAAAAATCTGCCAAAAAGTCTTCGAGTTTTTCATGGGCAGAAAAAGTCCAAATTACTAATTCTAATACTGGGTTTAGATTTCCGGATTTACCCCATAACACCTCGACTGGGCCTGTAGTAATTCCGAATGAGTATATAGCTGATAGTCTCCACTAATGGACTCAATGCTAGTCGAGTTTTTCCCTGGGCATAATATGCCTTTCCTGGCTATGCAATCAATTGCGATGAGGGCCTGGAAGATCCTTGGACTTGAGGATGTTATTTCCACGAGTACTGGTTTTTTCCTGTTTCGTTTCCAATCGGAGGAGGCTTTACAGTTGATCCTTAAGCATGGTCCATAGATTTTCGGTGGGAAATTCATGGATTTACAGCAGTGGCACCCTTATTTTGTTTTTGACAAATCACGGGTGTCTTGAGTGCCGGTGTGGGTGAGGTGACTTGATCTACCACTTCCTTTGTGGAATGAGCAATGTCTAGGTTTATTGGCCAGTAGGATTGGGTGACCTCTTAGTTGTGATCAATAACTTTCCACACAATAGTTTTTGCTTTGTTTTTTTAGAGCCACCTGTGGCTTATTTGTTTTCTTTATATATAGTTTTTGAGTGCCTTTTTTGGCCTCTTTTTCTTGTATGAACCTTCCCTTTTATTAATCTATTTGTTATTCTCTTAAAAAAATCAAATCTCACACGCTCATCGGGTGTCTATATCTGGACGGCGACATTTTATCGTGGTAGGCCTATTGATGTTTGCCTTTTATGTTTTGTGTGGTCCCCTAAATTTGCTTGTTTGTGTTCTTGTTGTCTGCCTTAGCTTAGGCTTGTTTGTTTATAATTGTATGCTGTGATCCTCTATGCTTGTTGTGGTGTTGGATGTAAGCCATGGTCCCCTATGGTTGTCATTGAAGTTTGTGTACCAGTTTAGGCCTCACTAAATGCTAAAAATGGTGTCATCAAAACTGGGGAACCAAAAACGAAGTGTAAATAACAGCTTATTTTCATCAAGACACTTCCTATTTTTAAAGAATTCCATGATTACATCCACTACTAGATCCTTAATCACTGGCCAAGTTTTGTTGAAAACTTAATGTTGAAAAGCATATATTATAAATAAGGTACATATAAGTTTCATAACTTATAACTAATGATAGTACTTCTTTAGATGAGTTCCATTTCAATATGAGGCACTTCAAAGCCAATTAACCTCTCGATCTTGTGACTTCTAATCTTACATTCTTTATGTTTTATATCCTTATCTAATTTAGAGGAATCTTATGAAAATTCTCACCTTTTATGACTAAGTACCACTTTGGAAATTTTGGTTACCTTATATTCTTGTAATTTAATTGTCTTACCCTTTATTCAAATGCTTTATAACAACATCCATGCATTCTTTAATTAAATTAAGTTGTAAGTGTAGTTATCTGATAGAACACTAGCAAACTTTTCTTATTTGTATTCTATTATAGTATCAAAACGTCCAATACACCCAGTGCTTTGTAAGTAAATAACAGTGTATTCCTTAGGCTCTAGATCAAAGAAATAGAAAAAAAGAAGTATGGCAGTAATGTAGGCTAACAAGACTCCTCCTGAACCTTCTCCTCCAAAGAACTCCCAGAACAGACAGCACCTTCTCCCCCCTTCAGGTTAGCTTTCGAGAGGCTAACCACTCTCCTCAAACTTCTCTCTATTTTTTCCTTGCCCTATCTTACCTCATGTTCCGCAGAAATACCCCCTCCTCACTCCTGCCCAGTAGGCCCTACTGCTGCCAAGTTAGTTAGGATTACCCCCTTTTTTTCCCCCTGCAGCCCATCTCTTTGTTTTCTAGAATATACCTTCAACCCCACATGCCCCTTCTTCCTTTTATAAACTTTCTTAATTAAGGGTCTATCATTACCCCCGTCGATAAGTTGCACCTTGTCCTCGAGGTGAAAATCTAGAAAGAGCTTGTCAGTAGTTTCATAATCTTCCCAAGCACTATCGTGATCTGGTAAATCTTCCATTTCACCAGTACCTCTTCCCTGCCATTAATTAGTTTCTGGATTTTTCTTATCAATTCTGGCTGTAGCAGCAGCTCATTGTCCTCGGTTAATGACTGTGGTAATGGTTGCAGGTCAGGAGGTGGCTCCACTGACTTCCTTAGCTGTGAAACATGGAAAGTGGAGTGTATTTTAGCATTTAGGGGCAATTCTTGGTGGTAGGCGACTTTGCCAATTTTCTCAATTATTTTGAAAGGTCCATAAAACCTAGGACTCAACTTTTCATTCACTCTCTTTGCCAAGGACTTCATTCGATAAGGTCTGATCTTGATATAGACCCGTTCTCCAACGTCAAACTCCACATCCCTTTGGTGTTTATCTACTGTATTCTTCATGCGTTGTTGAGCCTTTTCTAAATGCTCCCTCAACTCCTTGATTACTGCATTCCTCCTTCATTAATTCATTAACATCTTCCACAGCCGAAGTGAGGTCTTCCAACTTGAATAAGGTTAGAGGGTCCCTCCCATATAGGGCCTTAAAAGGAGCCATTCTTGCGGATTGATTAAAATTGGTATTGTACCAATATTCCGCCCAAGATAACCACTTCACCCATCTTCTTGGCTGACTCCCAATAAAACATCTAAGGTAGGTTTCCAATCCTTTATTCACTACTTCGGTTTGTCCATCCGTCTCGGGATGATAGGAAGAACTAAACCGGAGGGTAGTTCCGAAGAGCTTGAAGAGTTCCTACCAAAGTAAACTCATAAACAGCTTATCCCTATCTGAAATAATGGATTTAAGGAATCCATGTAGTTTCACTATCTCCCTTACAAAAATAGCAGCTACTTCCTTAGCAGTATAAGGGTGAGAAAGGGATATGAAATGTCTATAAAGGGATATGAAATGTCTATATTTTGTCAGCCGATCTACCACCATTATAATAGTATCAAATCGGTTGGATCTTGGTCGTCCTGTGATGAAGTCCATGCTAATATCCTCCCAAACTCTTTGGGGAATGGGTAACAGTTGTAGAAGTCCTGCTGGACTCAATGCTTAATATTTGCACTGCTTGCATACCTCATAGTTTGCAACATGCTGCTGAATGTCTGTCTTTATTCCTTCCCAATGCACAGAAGCGGATAACCTCTTACATGTCCTGAAATACCCGGAATGTCCTCCTACTGGTGTGCAGTGGAATTCTCTCATGATTAGTGGGATTCTCGAGAACCCCTTGGGAAGCACCATTCGGCCCTTGAATAAAAGATTACCTCCCTTGATTGAAAATCCTTCTGGAAGATGTTCTCCTTTAATCCCCTTTTGCCAAAGTGCATATAACTTTTGGTCCTTCTTAACTTCCTCCAAAATCTTCATATTGCCATAGTGTAACAGCCCTAAGCTCTAGGTTATCCTCTATCCTAGACAAAGCATCCGCCACCCTATTTTCTTTGCCGAGTTTATAACGGATTTCAAACTTGTATCCCATTAACTTTGATACCCATTTCTATTGATTCTCATTGAGATTGCGTTGTTCCAATAAGAACTTAAGAGCTTTTTGGTTGGTTTTAATGATGAAGGGGTGCCCCAACAGATAGTGATGCCACTTTTTGACTGCTAAAATAATGGTCATTAATTCCCTCTCATAGACTGAACTATTTTTCTTAGCTGAGGAGAAAGCTTGGCTGAAATATGCAATGGGGCATCCCAGCTGCATCAATACTGCCCCCACTTCCCACCTCGAGGCATCAGTCTCCAGCTCAAAGGGTGGGGAAAAATCTAGTAAGGCTAAGACCGGCACAGTGGTCATTGCCTTTTTAAGTTCTTTAAAGTCTTGCTGGGATTCTTTACTCTATAGGAAAACATCTTTCTTGAGAAGAGCTGTAAGTGGTGCAACCATTTTTCCATAATTTCTTACAAATCCCCTGTAGTATCCCGTTAGGCCAAGGAATCCCCGTAATGCCCGCAGATTCTTAGGTGTCGGCCATCTATCCATGGCAGCCAATTTCTCGAGGTTCGCTAGCACTCCTTCAGTAGATATGATATGACCAAGATATTCTCGTCGGGATCTAGCAAACACACATTTCTTGAGGTTTAACACCAATTTACTATCTTGGAGTATTCTTAAGGTCTTCTTCAAGTGTTTCCAATGGGAATCTTCATTGGGGCTGTACACTAATATGTCGTCAAAGAACACCAACACAAACTTCCTTAAATACTCTTGAAAAATGTCATTCATAAGCGATTGGAACGTAAAGGGGGCATTGGTGAGGCCAAAAGGCATCACTAAAAATTCATAATGCCCTTGGTGAGTTCTAAAAGCTGTCTTCTCCTCATCTCTGGCCTTGATCTGGATTTGATGGTATCCCGATTTCAAATCCAATTTGAAAAATAGTTTAGAGCCCCCCAGCTCATCGATTAGTTCATCAATGGCCAGTATAGGAAACTTTTCAGGTAATGTTATCTTATTCAAAGCCCGATAATCTACGCAAAATCGCCAACTTTCATCCTTCTTCTTAACCAATAATACCGGACTTGAAAAAGGCCCCTTGTTGGGTTGAATTACACCAGCCGGCAACATTTCCTGAACCAACCTCGCGATTTCTACCTCTGTGAATGGGGATATCGATACGGGCGTATGTTTGGTGGAGCAACCCTTAGTTTCAAGGTAATGGTGTGATCTTGCTCTCGGTGAGGTGGTAATTCTGTTATTGGTGTTTGCACTGTTGTATATTCTCCTAATAGTTGTTGGACAGCCATAGGTATATCAATGCATAGGATTTTGTGTGCGACAAAACTTGTATCTCATTAGAGAAGAATTTATCTACATATATACACAAGGGATCCTACCTAAATAAGGAATATACAAAGGAGGAGATTTGTCAACTCCTTTAATTTAAGTTTGACTATCTAAAAAGTAAAGCATATAAAATACATTAATTACATTAACAAATAAGGTAATTAAATTTGCAAGTTGGCAGATGATTGATTAACAGAATCTTCTGACACCCCCCTCAAATTGATGTTAGTAAGTCGACAAGCAACAATTTGCCAACAAAAAAATTATGTCGCTGTCGTGTCATAGATTTGGTAAGAATATCGACAATCTGTAGGTTGGTACTAATATGAGGCAAGGTAATAACATGATGATCGTAGGCCGCTCGGATGAAATGACAGTCAATCTCGATATGTTTGGTATGCTCATGGTAGACAGGATTGGCCGCAATTTGAATAGCACTAGTATTGTCATCATGCAAAGGAGTTGGTTGAAGTTGTGGAAAACTAAGTTCAGTGAGAATACCACGAAGCCAAATGATCTCAGAATAAGCAGCAGATATGGCACGATATTCTGCCTCAGTGGATGACTTGGAGACATAGTTTTGTTTTTTGCATTTCCAAGAGATAAGAGCATTACCAAGAAACATACACCAACCAGTAGTGGATTTCCTCGTGTCTGGGCAACCAGCCCAGTCCGCATCGTTGTAGGCTTGTAATTGTGGTTGAGAATCAGTGGAAAAAAACAGGCCACGATTAGACGTGCCAAGTAGGTATCGGATGATGCGTTGGACATTAGATAAGTGAAGGTGTCGAGGAGATTGCATGAACTTACTAACTATATGAACAACATAAGAGATGTCTGGTCAAGTGATGGTCAAACAAATAAGACTACTAACCAACTTATGATATAAAGTAGGATCCTTAAGAAGCTCGCCTTCATCACATCGGTATTTCACGTTGACTTCCATTAGAGGGTCAACAAAAGTACTACCTGTAAGTCCTGCCATCTAAACTAGATTGTGAATATACTTGTGTTGATTCAAGAAAATACCTTGGGGATGATGATGAACTTCCAGCCCCAAGAAGTAAGTAAGTGGGCCAAGTCTTTCATGTGGAAAGTGGTGTGCAACATTTTTTGAAGATTAGAGATGGCCTCTGAATCAGAACCAGTGATGACAATGTCATCCACATACACAAGAAGAACAACTATGCCTTTAGATGTATGCTAAAGAAACATAGAAGAGTCATATTGGCTCTGAGTAAAGGAGAAACCAAGAAGAGTGGAACTAAAATTTTCAAACCATACCCTCGGTGCCTACTTTAAGCCATACAAGGAGCGTTTTAGTTTGCAAACATCATTAGGAGAAGAAGTGGGCATAACAAATGGAAGTTTTATGTAGACTTTTTTCCTTCATATCACCATGTAAAAAGGCGTTCTTAACATCCATCTGAAGTAAAGGCCATGATTGAGATGTTGTAAGGGCTAGGATGGTTCGCACTTTGGTCATTTTAGCTATCAATGCGAAGGTCTCTTCATAGTCCAGACCATACTCTTATTTATTCCCAAGAACCAATAACCGAGCCTTGTAGCGATCGATAGATCCATCATAATGAAGTTTGATGGAAAACACAAATTTGTTGCCAAGTGGTTTGATAGAGGAAGGTTGTGATACAACATCCCAAGTTTGGTTTTCTTCAAGAGCAAGAAGTTCTGTTTCAATAACCTTACGCCAACACTCATGTTCCATTGCCTGCTTATAAGATGAGGGAATAGTAATAGGAGGCAAAGTGGCTATCAAAGAGACAGGATTAGAAAAACCATACTTATCTGGTGGTTTACTTACTCGTGTATTGCATCTGGGAATGACGACTTTGGTTAGTGCGAGAGAACCAGCAGCAAGGGAAGGAGCTTGAGGGGGCATTGCAAAAGGCTAAAATGGTGGAGCCTCTCTTGTGTATATCGTTCTTGCTGTCCACTTGCTTCAAGCCTTCCTCATTTGCTTTTTGCGTGGGTCCTCCCCTTGGATTGTTTAGTTAACAGCCCCTTGTAGCGTGAGTGGAGATTGAAACATGAAGAGTGAGTCTTTTGTGGATTTTTCAATGAAGAGTCTTGGTCCCTCACGTTAGCCTCTCCTCCTAGCTTCTCACTTTTCTCTCTTGGCTGTATACGACGTGCCTCTCCCCTCTACTGCTTGTTTACGCCCATGTCTTGATTGCCTTTCTTGTAAATTGCTCCTTTGTGAGTTGATTTCTTAGTGAGTCGGCGCTGATTGTCTGCTTGTGTCTTCTTTCATCTCCACGCATGCTTTGTTTCTGTATAGTCCTCTTATGTGTCGGCGTAATGGTCTGCGTGATTTTCTTGTTGGCTATGTGGGTTATATTTTTTTGTTTCTTCTTTTCTCAAGTCCACGCCACCCTCATTCATGCCTAAATTCATGCATATATACACATTTTTTTCTCCAATCTCTACACCAGCTGCATCCTTCTTTTGTCCTTATGCCTTGACATGACTATTAATTTTTGAGTTTAGTCCACCTTCGCTAGCTGTTGTCCCATTTTGCGCCGCCAGTTGCCTTTCTTTGATTTTCGCCTTGGACTGTTGTAGTTCTTTACAACTAAAATCAGGTGCATTTTCTGCAAATTAAACATGAACAATTATAAATGCAAATTCAGGTGAACCAAGCAATTTAGCAAGAAAAATATATATATAACCCAATAATCGTATGCAAAAACTACGATAAAATGCCACTAATTTCAATAATAAAAATGCCTGCATCACTTGCAACGACT
>JANVCL010000007.1:23598675-23614311 GCA_026546855.1 Erythroxylum incrassatum | reverse complement strand
AACAAAAGTATATCAAAGAACTCTTAGTCAAATATAAAATGGAGAATGTTAAACCAATGTCAACTCCTATGCATCCCCCAATCGCCTTATCAAAAGATGAAGTTGGTAAGAAGAATGATCAAACTCTTTTTAGAGGAATTATTGGTTCTTTGCTTTACCTAATTGCAAGCAGACTTGATATAATGTTTAATGTCTGTTTGTGTGCAATATTTTAAACAAATCCTAGATAATCTCATTATATTGCTATCAAAAGAATATTGAGATACTTGGCAGGAACTATTGATCTTTGTTTAATGTATGAGAAATGTAAAGATTTCAGGTTAGTTAGCTACTGTGATGTTGATTATGCTGGAGATAGGATTGATAGAAAGAGTACAAGTGGAGGCTGTCACTTTCTTAGTCATAATCTAATTTCTTGGTTAAGCAAGAGGCAAAGTTCAATTGCTCTATCTACTACAGAGGTTGAATACATGTCAGCTGCAAGCTATTATTCACAGTTGTTATGGATTAAGTATCAGTTTGAGGATTATTCTATTCAAGAAAATTAGATTCCAATCTTCTGTGACAACACAAATGCTACTAATCTCTCAAAGAATCCAATACAACACTTAAGGCAAAGCATATTGAAGTTAGACATAATTTTATAAAAGACTATGTACAGAGAGGGATCATCAATCTACCATTTGTTGAGATGAATCAACAATGGGCAAATATCTTCACCAAACCCTTAAGTGAAGACAAATTCAAGGAAATCAAATGGAATCTGAATATGGTAATGTTAAATGACCATTCGTCTGAGACTCCACGATCCAGACGATTCGTTCTGAAGAAGCTGAAAAGTCGTAAGTTTTCAAATTATATAGTAACGGTAATTTTTCACTCAGTAGCTTCAACTTCATGATTACCGGAGGATCAGTTAAAAATGTTACAAACGGTAACTTTTCAAGAGTGTATATAAAAAGGAAATCATCTCATAATCTGCAACACCTTACACTCTAGAATTTTCTTGAAAAACTTCGAAACCGACTTATTTAGAGTGCTCTCAATAAAGACGATCAAACCCTCTGTTCTAAATCTTCAAATCCGTTTCATTTCATTTCATGTCTTTCTAATTATTATATTAACCTCACTTCTTTAAGCGAAATACATCTATGTGTTTAGTGTTTATCCTTTACAGATTAAAAATGTCAAAATCTCTTATTTATGGTAGACTTGTTGATTTTACTTCTTTGAAGAATAATCGGATGAATATTGAACCTGAGCTTGAAGTAGTTGGCTGGAAGAACTTCTTCAACATCTGGGAGACGGTGTATTTGAATGAAGTATATGAGTTCTAAAAGAATGTGAAGGTGGTAGACAACACCTTAGTATCGATGGTAGATGGGTTGAAGGTAATAATCACACAAGATTCTGTTGTGAAGGCTATTGGGTGTCCAAATAAAGGAGCAGAACTGTTCAACAATACAGATTAGATTTCTCAAAATCATATAGACAAAGCCAACATCAATCGACAACTATATGGATTTAGTAATCCAGGAGTCAAGAAGTCTTCAACCCTTATTCCAAAGGCTAGGGTTCTTCATTCAATTCTTCTACATTGTATCTTACTAAGAGCAAGATCAAAGGATTTGGTGACAATGAATGATGAACATTGTTTATTTCATCTACTCACTCACCAACTGATAAATCTTCCATTCTTGATTTTGAAGTACATGATAAAGGCTAGGGAGGATTATTACGTGAAGAGTAGTTCTTTACCTTACAGCATGTTGTTAACAATTCTTTAAAGAATTTGGAATCCTACTTGATAGAGGAAACAGAGTAAAGTTGAAAGTTAAGAGTGTTATCAGTGCCTCTAATATTTACAAAATGGGGATCAAGACTGAAGCTGAAGCGGAAGTAGATTTTACACCGAAATCACAGTCTAAAGGGGCACTTTTAGTAAGACGAAGGAACAAAGAAAATGTTCCGTCAAAAATACAAGCAAAACCTTGATCGTTTGGAAGAATATCAGTACAGAAAAAGGTTGAACAATCGTCAAATATGCAGATACAAGCCAAGACATTTCCAAAAAGGAAGAAAAACAAGGTTCAACAAGTTTCTTTAAAGAGGAAGGCTGAGACGCTCCAATCAAAAAGGCCCGATAATTCAAGAAGGTCACCAAGATTAATGACCTTACAACAATAAGAATAGAAGAAGCAAAAAGTTTTGATTCTTGGTGGAGAAACTGAAAGTAAAAAGGAGTAAAAGCAACAACATCAGCCTACCAAATCAATTGTCTCTATCCCTTAGATTCAATCAGTATAATTATCTGGAGAGACAGAGATAAAAAGGAAGTTAGTATTTGAGAAGAGGAAGCCTAAAAAACAACTCTCTTCCAAATCAGTAGAAGGACAAAAGAAGACTAAACTTGTTCAGAAGAAAGTTTCATTGTCTGATGTTCCACAAAAGACATAGATTGTTCAACAACAGCTAGTACCTTACAACCCTTCTCAATCGATAAAGAAAGAAGATTTGAAGATGAAGGGCATAAAAGAATCAACACCTGATCATAACAGAATTTCAATTATCATCAGAGAACTTCCTAAATAGATAGTTAAGGTTCAAGTTGAATCTATAACAGTAAATGATCAAACGATACATCTTCTAAGTCCTGAAAAACGAAGACTATACAGTATTTTGCGAGATAAAAAGACAAAACCATAACCATTGAAGCTTACTAAAGACCCTTATACAATCTATCCAATAATGAGCAGAACTATAATCAAGATTGTACCAGATGTACATCCGAGAAGCTCAACACCTATGATAAGTAAAGAAAAAGAAAAGAAGAAGAGGTTTCCTGAAGGACATGAAGGTGATTTCACACAAGAAGAGATTCAAGTGGCAGTGAAGAACATAGATGACATATGTTATGCAGCTCAACCTATAGGTGTCTATGTATCACATCACATATTAGGGGAATCAGGAAGTAATTTTGGAGCATCTACCAAAGACAAAAGTTTCAAGGTAGTTGGCACAATATCGTAAGGAAGGTACAAAAGTATCACAATTGAAGGTATTGATTTTAACTTAGAAACCTTTGTGCATTTACTCATTCATTTCAAACTCTTAGGTTTCATTACTACAATTAAAACCATTTTACACCTTCTTAGGCAACCGATTTACAAATTACCCAGACCTGATGATCTTGATATCCCTGAAGGAAAATAGCCTTTCAATTTACCCTCAATCAAAATCATAGAATTAGACGATTCACCTAAAAAACAATCTATTTTTGAACACACTCATCCACTTAGTGAAATACTACAAGATGCAATTGTTAATTCGGAGTTCTTGAAGAGTTTCATTAAATGGAATGAAGCTAGTCACAAGCAGACATAAGTTCAAGAAGCCTTAGCTAAAAACATTGAAGAAATATATACTAAGGTTGAAGAACTAGGTGATGCCGTGGGTGATCTTCATAAGGAAATCATACTTCTATGTGTTTCTATAGAAGAAGACCTCAAGACAATTTGCACTGACATTCAACAAATGTTTTCTGAAATTTTGAAGTGTCTAAAATGAACTATCTTTTTTATTAATAACAAATAGGGGAGAATAGTAGAAAGCATTATCAATTTTTGTATATCATTGTGTATCTTGCTTTATTCGTCTGACTATTATCTTTATTTTTCATCTGAATATTATTTTTATCTTCTAGTATTATGATTATTTGTTATCATCAAAAAAGGGGAGATTGTTAAGTCAAGAAGACTCCATTTCTTCTATTAATTTTGATGAAAGTCAAATAATAATAATCATAGAAGTGTGTGAACTTGTTTTGATGAATTTATTAAGTGCTTAGATAAATTTAAGTAGCATAAATCATCAAATCAAGACGATAAATTAGTCAAAGCTAAATAAGAAGGATCAGACGAAGTGCGAAGTGTGAAGACGAAGTGCTTAGTCTAAGACACCAGAAGAAGCATATGAAATTATGCAAGATGATGGAAATTGAAAAGTGTACTAAAACATCAGTTAGTTGGAGTTAGTTACAGGACTCGACTAATAACCGTTTTTAGAAGATTCGACAAGCAAAATTCTCAAGAAGACCGTTGAAGATTTAGGCTATAAATAGTAGTTATAGTCATAAATAAAAACACTCCACTCTACGATACAAAACGATACAATACAAAGAGAAAAAAGAATTGTGATTGTAAAAGCTCAAGTGAGATAAAGAGAGCAAATACATCTGTAACGTGAAGCTCAAACAATATCTTTTAGAGAGAAAGAAAGGCTAGAGCTTGAAGAGGCTAAGAAAGCAGATAAAGAATACTTTGCGAAAGAGACTTGAAGAGGCTCTGGAAGTGTAGAAATAATACTTGTAACGTTGAAGGTTAATAGTGAAATCTCAGACGTACTCTGAGGACTGGACGTAGCCTAAAGTTAAGGATGAACCAGGATAAATTGTGGCATCCTATTTTCTAACTCTTATATTTTTAATTTTCTTGTTTTTAGAAGAATAGATACTAATTTTCGCTACTCACCAAATTAAGTGAATTGTTTTCATCCAAAATTTGTCAAGAAAATCAAGAATTTTTTAAAGATTAATATCTTGAACGATTTTACACAATTCAACCCCCCCTTCTTGTGTATTTTACATATTATACGTGATTTTTATATTTAACAAGTGATTTACTTCAGTATTCTATCATAGCCTGAGAAATCAGGCAACTTAGGAATAAGAAAATACCTTTAGTAAAGGTACTCTGGCAACACCATGAACTTGAAGAAGCAGCATAGGAACCTAAAGAAAACATGAAAGCTCAGTATCCCTAACTATTCAGATCAGGTATGAATTTCGAAGATAAAATTTCTTAAGGAGGGAAGAATTGTAACACCCAACATTAGGGGTTAGAAAATTTAGGAATTTCTGTGCACTTTATGCTTTACATAATTGAGTATTCTTTGATATGTGCTTATGAATTTTGACACATACAAATAAATTGTGCATGCATTCAATTACATTTTTTGAGTAAAATGGATTTATAAATGCAATTAAATTGTGGAAAACTCATTCGAAGACTATTGGCATTATTTCGGAATTTTTGGGAATTTTAGGAATTTTTTTGAAAATTTTGGAATATTAAGAAAAATAGACCAATGGTATTTGGACATGTATCACTTCTTTACGAATGACAAATGGATCACATGAAATGGGGCCATATGTCAATGAGTGAATTAAACACGTAATCACAAGTTGAGAAAGATGAAGCTCATTGTTTGTTCTTTGGTTTTGCTTGGTTTTTCCTCAACACCGAACCTTGCTTTTCACTCTCACTGCTGGTGGCTTTTCTAAAAGCAAGGCAAGTGAAATTTTAAGTTTCTAGTGTTGTGAATAAGTTTGATGATGTTTCACGGTTGAGAAAGGAATACATGCATGATTTGTGTATGAAGCATTTCGATGATAGTGTGAAATACGCATAAGTTTGTTTTCACTGTACATGCATGAATCTGTTAAGTATTGGTAGAAATAGTCTTAAATGAGTTTAATGATATGGAATGTAGCTTTTGGCGAGGTTGTGATAATGAAATGATTTGAAGTACTTGTGTTGTTGAAAATGACAGAAGATAGAAAATGCAGAAAATTGGAAGTTGCGTGAATGAGATTCGAATTTTTTATGTTTTTACTGAATCTTGGATTTTTTTATTTGTTTGAGTTATGATGAGCTGAAATGGAAGTAGAAGAATTAATTTAAGTGTTATATGTGTTCATTGAATAAGCTAGAAGTGAGAAATCTGGAGAAAAATGGAAGAGAGGAAGATGATGCAAATCTATAGTTGAGTTTCTGGAAAAATGGCTGTTGAAAAAGTTGGGATGTCGCGATCGTGAGATGAGAGGAAGAAATAGACTATGTTTGGAGGTTTAAAAGCACTACAGTGACTTTTCTGGGTATGTTGGGAGTCACCATCTTGCTTAAGCATGACGGTGACATTGTTGGTATGATTGGGAGTTCACCATCTAAGAACGATGATGCACCCGAAGGGTTGACACACCCTGAACGCCTTTGCTTCTTTTGGCCATAACTTTGTCATCCGACCTCCAAATAATATGAGACTTGAACCAATAGATTCCTAACACACTGTACTATCTCTCTATAAAAATGGGCAGCCTTTTGAATTGAATTAGAAAAGTTTCATTAAATCAAACTGAAGGAATCTGTTGGAATAGTATGAACTAGAATATTTTACTGAACATAGTTTGGTATTTTGCTTATATGTTGTCCTGTAGAGCTCTGAATGTGATGATTCTTAATTTGATTTATACTATAGACATAGGGAGACAAATTTTCTGAAGAGATTAAATTCTAATTCTACCTCTAAGAATTTCATAATCTGATTTTATATTGAGATATGAATTCTGATGAAGCTTAAGGACAGTGTGAGATCTTTTGAGTAAAACTTTCAGTATACAAAACCAAATGGAATGATCTTGGTATCATTAGAAACTTAAGACTTGGGAGAACAACCTTCTAGAAGGAAGTGTCATCAAATTACCTCACGTTCCTGATGAGAATAATTGAGCAAAGTGGACCCGTAAGTTGGTTGTGAAATAAATCTGGATTGAGAAATTTAGTATGGTTTCACATTATTGATAATGTGACAAGATTAAGGATAAGAAACCCAAAATTTGTCATGAACATGCATCACACATATTCAGTATACATGAATGTGCATAAATAATTTCATAATCATGCATAATAGTGATATGTGTTTGTATATAGGAACGCATAGAGCGACCACTTCCAAATATTGTTGGGACTTCGAGGCAATAAGCAAAAAGAGAGCTTTAGTAAGTAATTTAAATGGTCAATTTTGTAAGTAGTTCAGTAAGTAATTTTTGATAGTTTTGCTTTGACTATTTTGTTTGCTATTGATTCGAAACATTGAATGATTTGCAAAGCTGTAAGAATGTGATAAGCTTGAATACATGGTATGAAAACATTGATTGATATGTGAATTGAATTTCAAACATTTCTACTTTTGAATCTGTTAAGTCTTAGTTGTAGGTAAATAGGCATGCTCAGAAGGGTCTGCAACTGCTTCTGTGACACTTCGCTGTCTTCTATTATTGACACTTCGGTGTCGAGACTTTGGTCTCTTCTGTGACAATTCAGTGTCGAGACTTCGGTCTCTTCTGTGACACTTCAGTGTCGAGACTTCGGTCTCTTCTGTGACACTTTGGTGTCGAGACTTCGATCTCTTCTGTATAATTCCGTTACTCGCTTTTGTAAATGGATTTTGCAGTCATCTGATTTTGTATTTTGATATATGTTTAATTCTGACATATACTAAATTATGTTTTAATTCTAAAGGGTTTATACCCTCTTATGTTTTACAGTTCTGTTAATTATAAAATCTTTTCTAAAATGCATTATGTCTGATTTATTGTTAAAAAATCTTTTAATTTAGATTAGTTATTACTCACTAAGCTATATGTTTAGCACAGTAGAATTGCCCTGTGTAGGTTCAGAGCGAGGATTATAAGGACTGAGACAAGTCAACCGCAATGGGCAATGGAGTCTAAGTTGTTATGTTGATAAAACATGTATTTTTTCTCTTACATTGGCTTGTATCTCAAGTGTATAACTTTGAATTGTTGTAAATTATAATAACTATTTTCAGGTTGATTTTTGGTTTGAAACAAGTTTGTTTTAAGTTCAGTGTATAATATGATATATATTTGTTCTTAATTGCTTGCAATGGAAGACTTTTTAATATTATGCTTCTGGGAAATGTTTTCGTTTATTTATACAGTCTTGTGTGGCATCCACATATCCTCCCAGGGGGTATTTGGGTGTCACAGTCTAGTTAAAATATTTTGGTCTAGTAGCCAGTTTTATGTTGTACACATTGTATAAAGCTGTGAACTTTCACATGTTATGTATTGTATAAACATGAATTATGAGTGTAACGAATGTTTACTTTTGTGAATCAAATCCAAAGAATCGCAGATGTCTTTGGTAATGTAAATACGTGGATTATAGAATGTAATGACAATGGAAGCTTATGGTTGTAAATAATATGAGGAAACTTAGTTCTTTAGAACACTTATGTTCTATATGATGCCATGATAAGTTGATGTGAATGATGCTCTATTATGCCGCTTCTGTGGGGTATGTACTCAAATATTCTCTGGAATGTCAGTTTATGCTCTATGGTAGTGGGGTGTTAAAAAAAGAGTTGGCATCTACCTAGGAAACTAAGAGGTTGTCATCAACAAAAATTATACTGATAATTTCATTTTCTTACATTTGGTATGATGTTTGAATGTGGGAATATTTCTACAATTTAGCTTTAAAAGCCTTATAAGTACTTCCATTCCTAAAAAAAATAGATATGGAGACATAGAGTCTTTTTTCCATAAATCTTTAGCTACCTTGAATAACTTGTAAGTTCCCTATTGATCAAAACACTAAAAGATATTAAGGTCATACATTTCTCCACCAATCCCATGAAAGCTTCAAGAAATCTAAAACCCCTTATAGTGTTAATGAGAAGTTCTAAGCTATAGATTTTAATGCCCTTCATATCAACCTTTATAGTAAAATTCGAGGAGGTGAAATGTTCTTGGAATTGTGATAAAGCAAGAGAGAGATGAACGGAGACCCATAACTTTTGAGATTACAGGTAGTTATTGCTTTTTCTCCATGGCTTCGTTCTCTTCTCCTACCCCATCCCAAACCCCTCTCACCCCATCACCTATCCTTACACCTAGCTCCCACCAAAACACTTCCTTTTCAAACCCTAATCGAACCCAAAACATAGATCCAAACACTATCGTTCTCCCCCTGACTAAAAATCCTCCTCTGAAAACACCCTCTTCCAGCAATCATAACCAAATCAATTCAGCGACAAAATCCCTAATAGATGTAGGTGTATCTGCTATTCAGCAGGAGTCTGAACCTGAAACATCTTCCTATCCCCTTGAGATTAAAACATTGGAGAACACCATATCATGGAAGTCAATAGTTTATGATGGTATGGAGGACTCCACAGAAGATAAAGCTTTAACCTACTATCCCCTAGAGGTCAAGGAGGACCAGATCTATATCATCCCTCCTCCAGAGTTAGTAAAGAAAGGAGTTGCTCATTTCAGGTTAGCCCTGATAAGTTTTTTCATAAGTAAACAACCTTCTTTCCCTATGGTTCAAAGAGCATTAGAAAAATCTTGGGTAGAGTTTGGGCTTAAGGAAACCTTAACTACAAGTTCAAAAAAATTATGTTTAAATTTGATTCAGAGGTAGGATTGAATTTGGTTCTGGAGAAGGGTCCTTGGCATATCCAAGGTAAACCCTTATTTCTGTGCAAGTGGTGTCTGAATGGGGGGAACAATAAGAGGTTAGGTTTGCCCCGGTATGGGCTAGGTTCATATCATACCAGTAGAATACTAGAACACGGAAGGGTTGGGAAGAATAGCAAATGTTGTGGGACACCCTCTCCTCATGGATGCCCAGACGGTTAGGATGTTTAGGATAGTGTAGGCAAGAATGTGTGTGGAGTTAGAATTACAGAGAAGTTGGCCTTCCTCTTTCCAACTAGCAACTTACAATGAAGAAGGGAAAATAATCTTTAAAGAAATAAAGATTGAGTACGAATGGAGTCCTGATCATCATGCACAGAAGAAGGAATGGGCACCTACAGGGAGATTGTTTGAGACTATATTATAGCAGGAGTTAAAGAAAGGGAAGGAGAATATACCAAAAAGTTTAAACCAGCAAAGGAAGGAGCAAGAATTAATCTCAGAGAAGACAATCCAAAGTAATAAGGAGATTAGAACTTCTGAGATTCAGATTGAGCAATGTCAGGGCCAAGGATCTCAACAGATGGATCAAAATTCTGAGATGACAATACATATTGATAAAGAAGCAAGTACTTCTCGTAGTCCTAATCTTCTAAGCAAGGATCAATAGAAGCAAGATGAATCGAGTGGAGACCTTATGGATCCAAACCTCCCTGCTGTAAGTCAAGTAGGTACAATTCCTTCCTCTCCTATTTCTAAATTGGTTCCTAATAGTTCTAGTATTATAGGAGGGCCAGAGGGGGATTTACTGTGAGGAAAAGTAGGAAATCTAGGAGGAAACAGAAGTAGGTTTTTTTTCTAGTTTTTTGTTTTATGGATTTAGTTTTTTGAAATGTTAAGGGTCTTAACAAACCTAAAAAAACAATTAGCAGTAAATGCTTGTCTTAAGAGATTATATGTTTCTTTTTTTTGTTTGATTGAATCTAGGATTAGGTCTCCTTCCTATTTGAATAATGTATGCTCCTCTTTGCTTCCTAGATGGCTTTCTTACGGTAATTTAGATTATGCTTCAAATGCTAGGATAGTGTTAGCTTGGAATCCATATTGTTTCTTGTGTTCTATACTAAGCACTAATGACCAGTTGATTCACTTAGAGATAACCCCTAGGAACTATTCTTATTCTTTCTTAGTGGCATGTTTTTATGGGTCGAATAACCTCAATCATAAGAAGAATCTTTGGTCTAATCTGTCTAATATCGACCTCTCTATTGGTAATCTACCTTGGATTATAACGGGGGACTTTAATGCTATTCTATTCCCTCAAGAGGTTGAACCTATAAGTTCCTCGGCTATGAATGGAATGAGTGACTTTAGGAAGTGTGTAGAGGGTTTTGCTTTGTATGATTTAAATTCTAGTAGTCCAAGTTTTACTTAGAACAACAAGCAATGTGGAGATTTCTTTATTGCTAGGAAGTTAGATGGACCCCTTATTATTGTTATGCATAATCCAAACATCTTAGACCATTCTCCAATAGTGGTTAGGTCTTTAGCAAACATGCAGAAGAGGTCTTCTCCTTTTAGGTTTTCTAATTTTGTAGCCTTTCAGCCTAGCTTCCTTCAGATAGTAGAGGACGCGTGGTCCTCTCACGTTCAGGGTACTTCTATGTTTCGTGTAGTGTCCAAGCTCAAGCTAGTTAAAAAACACTACAAGAAAAATGTGGATTAGCGACAGAACAATTACCGTTAGAAATTAGCGACGGGAAGCATATTTTCGTCGCTAAAATTGAGTGATTTAACGATGGTACTACTACTCGTAGCTAAATTTGGATGGAATTCGTCACGACAAAATTAGCAACGGAAGTTAGTGACAGAAAAATATGGCCGTCGGTAATCACTACAAGTTAGCAACGAAAAATTACCAACGAAAATATACCGTTGGAAATTAGCGACGAAAATATGCTTTCCGTCACTAAAATTGAGTGATTTAGCGACGGTACTACTACTCGTCGCTAAATTTTGAGGGAATAAAAATAGCGATTTTAGCGACGGAAGTTAGTGACAGAAAATATGGTCGTCGGTAATCACTACAAGTTAGTAACGAAAAATTACCAACAAAAAATATACCGCTGAAAATTAGCGATGGAAAGCATATTTCCGTCGCTAAAATTGAGTAATTTAGCCACAGGACTAACACTCATTGCTAAATTTGGAGGGAATTCATCGCAGCAAAATTAGCGACGAAAAAATACCGTCGCTAAATATGGAGGAAATTTTTGACGGAATCAAAAATTTTGAGTTTACCTACGAAAAATTCCGTAGCTAAATTCCGTCGGTAAATGGAGTTAGCAATGAAAATTTTCATTTCATTGGTAAAAAGGCGTGAATTATATGTGGAATAAATTTTTTTTGAATTTACCTACGGAAATTTTCGTCGGTAAATTCTTTTTAAATTTTGACATCTCCCACCCACTTATGTCTTCTTCTTCCTTTCTTCTTTTTCCTTCTTCCTGTGTCTCCTCTTCGGTTTTCTTGGAGCTCATTTCTCTATTGTGGACTTCTTTTCAGCTCGTCGGCGTTGTCTTCTCCAGCCATTGTCATCGTGTCCTTCGATGGAGGTATTTTTGCAACTACTGTTATGTTTTTTTCGTATATTGGATGAAAGTTAATTTTGGTATTTATTACTTTCGCTTATTTGTGTATTTTGTGATTGGAAAATAACTTTAAGGTATAAATATTAGTGATAGAAGGGACAAGACATGATTTTAGTTGTGATATTGGGATAAGTTTCTGATACATGTAAGGTGTTTGATGAAATGTCTGTTCTTTAAAAAAATAATTTCAGTTCTTTATTTTTGGTTCTTTTTTAATATGAATTTCATTATTTCAATTCTTTTACTTGAAATAATGAAGTTATCTTCAAGGTAGCCTCTACTGAAACTAAACACTTTGCAGGTAAATTTTAAAAAATAGTTTTCAGCAAATTTTCCGTTGGTAAAATATTTGATTTAGCGACGGAAATTATCGACGGAATAGGCAATTCCGTTCGTAATTTTCTGACAAATTTTTTTTATTTTATACCATCGGCAATTCCGTAGGTAAATTTACCGACGGAATAATTTACCTACAACCGTATCTCCGACGACTTTTTTCGTCAATAAATTTCATCGCTAAACAAGATTACCGACAGAATATGTCCAAATTTCGTCGGTAATTTCCGTCGCTAAACTCTATTTTTCTTGTAGTGTTGCCTTATGTTTTTATACTTCATGAATAGTTAATATTGATTGATATGACAAATTAATTTAATGTTGATTATTCTGTAGCTGTCCATGAATCAAGTGATTCGTAATTGTTATAAAGAATTGATATAAATAGTAAATATGTTATTTATGAATTTGCATATTTAACTTATGATAAACAAGAAAACTAAACTGAATAGTTATAGCTATCTCAATTATTTAATTTAAGTCTAGTCTTTTTTACTAAGCTTATTACCATCATTTAATTGATATAGAATGTTATCATACTGAATCAATTGATGGTAAGTTTTAACTTGAATGTTGTGTTTAAATCAATTAATTTAAGAAATTTTGAGACTTATTATAGCTATTCTAATATATTTCTAACTAACTACTTGAATCGTGAAAATTATTCTTTTATACCAATGATCATTGTCACAATTAGATGAGATTTATTCTTTGAATCAGAGTTAAGTACTCTTGAATTTATCACTTTTATATTCAGTTGATTTGTTTTGATTTCTTATTAATTTTAGTTAATTTATTATAAACCCCCACCTCATTTTATTAATTAAAATTAAGAAACTAGTATTTAGTTTTTTTTGGGATTAGACTCGATTTCACGACTACAACAAGAAGTTAGATAATCAAAATTAATTTCAAGGACTTCGACAAGTCAATCAAAATTTTAACGTCGTTGTTGAAGGACTAATTTCAACATAACCCCACCATGCAACTTCTAGTTAACACTAGCCAACCACCCAAGACGCACCAACACAACCCCACCAAAAAGTGCCCCACAACAAATGCACCAGTCTCATAGCAACTCAACTCCACGCAACTCCAACTGACAGTGCACTAGCAGTGCCCCAAAACGTTTCTGAGCTACAACCCCACCAGGCAGGTCCGTAGCGACGCCTCAAACCAGAAAGACACCAACCCAACCCTATCTCCAACCAACATGTCGCTCAGTAGTGTCCGACAAGAACGTCCTACATTTAACACACCAACACCCACGAGTTCCCTTATTACTCATCTAGCTATTAATCTGAATTTGCTTGATATGTCTATCAACTGTGAGATGGAACGGTTGGACAAGGCTTATTTAAGTAGGATGAGGGGTACTTGAGCAACAAAGGAGAATGTTTTTTTATACCACGTGATCACCCCTAGAGAGATTCATCATCAACTCAATAAGAGGATGATGACATTCTATCACCTTTGTATCTTTCGACTCTACCAATTCGATATGAGTATCATTTTCGATTGGAGAGATTAGAACATAAAATTTTCAAAATTGAAAAGAATTTGGATGCTCTGCTTCAATTCATGGGGATGGTGATGCTCACAACTTAGGAGAGGCTTCTACTCTATACTTTATTTTAGTTGATTATTTTTGCAAGAGGTGAGTATCTTTTGCATACATTAGAAACAATATATGATCTAGGTGTGAAGGAGCGAGCGTTTATATTAGAGAACGTAGAACGTTTATATTATGATGAACTTTGTGATTTTTTTATTAAACTTATGATACTATTATTCGTATATTGATTATTCCTCATGATAGCCTCATAATTTTCTAATTATTGTTTATAAATAATCCTTAAGTTAGGAAATATTTTTAGTTTATGAAATAATGCATGAGAGAGACAAGCATGATTAGTATTTATCATTAAATTATTTTAAGTATCTCATTGGTTTTTTTAAATGAAAGTGCGCAAGACTTCATGCATTTTGACATGTACATGAGCTTTGAACTTAATAGCATTCATCACAATTATATTCATACATATCTTTTTGTCGTGTGATATCAAACATAACTTGTTTATACTAGAACTTGTTTTTCAATATATATTTGAGACCATTTTTGTGAATTTACATATAAAAATGATAAGGCCACTTAGGATAACCATGTTTTACCTAAACAAGTCTACTTTACTTTTTATCTCTAGAAAACTAATTTGAGTCTTACCCTTTTTTTTCTTGCATAATAACCTTATTACAAGCTACTTTTACACTTCTTGTTGATAATGTCCTTAAGGATTTTGAGCCCCTAAATTGGATCTATTGTTTAACGCTTATTTGCGTAGGATTTTGTCTATTTTCATAAAAATTAAATTAGTTGATTCAAGTTACTATGTTTTGATTTTTCATTTTTTTATAAAATGGGCGAGAAGTACAAAAAAGAATATCCTCTTTGATGTTCATGTTATTAAAAAAGAAGTGATCAAAAACGATGTTATTTGAATCTAGTGAGTTTTAAGGTTCTATATGCCCTCAGACATTTTTTCCTATACAAAATGTAGGATCAACTCCTTTATTATTTATTATTATTAGTAAAGTAAGATAATGCAAGAGAGGAATGAACTGAACCGAGACTCAAAGACAGAAAATGACAAAAGTCACTTGATTCAAATAGCATCCTTTTTAATCACCTCTTTTTTTCTTTTTTATAACAAGAACAATAAAGATTAACTTTTTTTTACTCTACCTTATTTTATAAAACAATTAAAAATTAAAACACTGCAACTTAAATCAACTAATTTACTTCTCATGAAAGTAGTCAAAATCCTACGCAAATGAGCATTAAACAATTCCTTCAATTCAGGGGCTCAGAATCATTAAAGACATCAACAACAAGAAGGGTGAAAGTAGCTTGTAATAAAGTTACTATGCAAGAAAAGAAATGGTAAAACTCAAATTAGTTTTTTAGGGTAAAAAGTAAAGCAGACTTCTTTAGGTTAAAAATGATTATCCTAAGCGCCTTTATCATCTTAATTTATACACAAATTCATCAAAAATGCAGTCTCAACATGTATTCAAAAGCAAGTTATAGCATAAACAAGCTATGTTTGATAACACACGACAGAAAGATATGTATGGCACAAATGTGATTAGTGTTTTCATACTCAAGCTCACATAAGTGTTAAAATGTATCAAGTCTTGCACACTTTCATTCACAAAATCAATGAGATGTTGGAGTTATGTAAATATAGTGCCCTGGAAAGCAAGTGTATTTACATGTAACTTTATTTTCTTCAATTACAGTTTTGTAATGAAAATATTTATTATTAATAAAACAAAAGAGTTTGGTTTTATCTGTATGAGCAT
>JANVCL010000007.1:23582186-23598575 GCA_026546855.1 Erythroxylum incrassatum | reverse complement strand
TACAAGAAGAAGGAGAGGATAGCGCAGCGAGGATTTAAAGCTGTAGCAAAGGAGTCGGTAATTCTCTTCATCTTGTTGATGGTTTTATTATCCTTATACCATATCATGTATGAATTGGCATGTTGATTTGGATATGTTGCTTCCGCTGCAAAATAATTTCTTAAAAGTTTTGAAATCTATTGTTTCTCCAAACAAATCATGCTTTCTTTTTCCGATCCAACATGAGATACTTAAAATAATTTAATGAAAAGCACTACCCATGCTTATCTCTCTTATGCATTATTTCTTAAACCAAAAATATATAATAACTTACGAATTATTTATAAAAAACAATCAGAAAATTATGAGGCTATAATTAGGAATAATTAATATATGAATCATAATATCATAAGTCTAATAAAAAATCACAAGGTTCGTCGTAATATAAATGCTCGCTAATAGAAACACTCGCTCCCACACCTATAAATCATACATTGTCCCCAATGCATGCACAAAATACTCACATCTCACAAAAATAATCAACTAAAATAAAGCACATAGTAAAAGACTTCCTTGAGTTGTGAGAATATGAAAGGAGATGTATTATGGTGCTGGTGGACATGGAGATACCACTCTTATGAATTGGAGCAGAGCATCCAAATTCTTCTCAAGTTTAGATATTTAACGCTTCAATCTCTGCAACTAAAAGATACAAAGGTGGCGAAATTTCATTATCCTCTTGTTGCGTTGATTATGAACCTCTCTGGGGTGATCGTGTGGTATAAAACAAAATGTTCTCCTTTGTTGCTCAAGGACCTCCGTACTAGTTAAATAAGTACTATCCAATAGTTCCATCTCATAGACGATATACATATTAGTGTCAGTCATATCAAATAAATTCATATTAATAGCTAGATGAGTGATAAGGGAACAAAAAAGTCAACGTATCACACAAGGCTTTTCGCTTTACGGGAGTCTGAAGAGGGTTATATGTACGCAGTATAAATTTTTGTTAGAAGAGAGAACAATGTTAAAATGCATTGCCAATCAAGCATCTAAAATTGACTCATACTTTGTTTACCATATACCAAATAAAGAACAACTTAGCTTTACTGCAAGTACACATTGTAGCATTCCTTCTTAAATACAAGAAACGCTGCATATAAATTCATTCCATCACGTTAAGATAACTACCCTTGTATTTACTTGGATGATAAACCGACCAGTCAGAAGACATTGATTTCAATGCTTGGAAAGGATTAAACTCACAATAGTCCACAACAAATTCTTTGTATTTAGTCGAATCAACACATTCTTCATCTATCAACCATAAGGATAAATTAAAATCAGTGATAGTTTGTTTGAATTCGACACTCATTAATTTGTACTATATCACATTGGAATTACATAAAGTAAAATTGTCCGGTTTATCAGATTTAAAGATATTATAAAACTCTCTAATTAATTCAATAGTTAATTATTTGCAGATCATCAATAAGCAGATCATCAACTTTTTCTTTAATTTGTAAGTCCTCTAAGGATGGAGAGTATACAAACTACTCGCATTAATATATCGGGTTTTAAAAGCAATGTACCATTATTTTCATTCTTTATTGTTGAAAGTGAGATAACTGAGCAAGTCCGACTCAGCCGGTAGCAAGATGGAGGTATTTTTCGCTATTCAAGCATGCTTTATTGTGGTCCTGATTGTTGCTGAATTGGTGTCTTTCTGGCTCGAGGCATATATTACTGTGGACCTGCCTAATGGAGTTGTAACTCAGCAGCGCTGTGGGGCACCGCTGGTGTGTTGTTGGCTGGAGCTGCATAAAGTTACCTTGTGCTGTTGGAATTGAGTTGCTCTAAGGTTGGTGTGTTTGTGCGTCTTACGTAGTTGGCTGGTGTTAGTTGAAAGCTGCGTGGTGGGATCGTGTTGAAAGAGAAACAAACATATTAAGGTTTTTGTTTTATTGTTTTATCATTAGGTAGGCCATTTGGTGTCAAGGCACATGTGGTGTATAGAGGCGTATGGTGTAAAACCAATCAGCTTCCTCAGGATTGAGAGTTCGAACAGGGCTAGAGAAGAGAAAACGATGCGTATAAATTTCAGCTGCAAACATGTGATTGAGACATCTGGGGTTCATAAACAAAAACCTTCAACCTCCCCACTGGATCATCTTCCAAAACATCACCAGCAAGGCAACACTACCAACAGGCTAGATAAGAGTGAAACAATCTAATTGACAAGACCTTCCACCCAAGCCACTTCATTCTTACTATTATGGCCGGATTGAGTTTCAAATGAAAAAGAAAAATTTCAGGCCAAGTTGGCCTTGTCCAGCCCGCTGCCATCCATCCCTAACCTCACTGGTAGCATGGATAACTACGTCACTTTCAATACTCTCAACTTTATAAGTATAAGCATGGGTTTACGTATGAAAGAACACATTCCAAGATTCATCTAGTGCATAGCTGGATGATGGGAAGGTAAACCATCTCCAGGGAAGGACTTGATCAGATTTTTTATAAGGAGACACTAGATGATCAACTCCAGGTGCCCTCTATGTTTCATTTCTCGATGATCATTACTCAACTCTTGAATAATTTTGTGGCTTAATACAGTTTAAACTCCCACTTCTTGGATTAATAAACAAGAAGCTTTTATGCAGTTCAGCGTTTTAAACTATTGATAGGTTCCATCTGTTATCAGCTGCATAGCCTTTATCTTTTGGACCAGAACACTAAATCCATTGCCAATTCTTCATCATCATAGATAACTTACATTTGAACCTATCTCCGGAGCTTCTTTTTGACAAAAATTAATTTATACACGTAAGCAGATCCAAAAATGTTCATAACCTAATCCACGAATCTCATGCAACGCATTCTTGACTAGCCAAAACCCTAACTTTGGACGAATAGAACTCTGTCATTGTCAAAGGCCAGAACTTCCAATAAACCATTGCACCGCTATCAACTATCCCAGAAAGACAAAACAAAAATGAAGAGAAAAGAAACCTGCAATCCTCTCAGTAGGTTGACTCCTCCTAAGCTCCACAGCACAAGTAAAGATATCAAGACAGCAAACCAGACAATTCAAATTTTCTTCCATTGAAGCCACCTCTTTTACTCTGATTTAATAGAATACACCATTGTTGTACGAAAATTGAGACTTTTTACAAGTATATTTTAGAAAAAAAATTTAATTTTCAAAGAATTTTTTCTTTTCAATTCTTTCATACAATTTAACTAATTAATTATATTTTTAAATTTTATATTCTTTATTTAATTCTTTATATTTTAATTAAAAATATTGTTTTAAATTGTTATTATTAAAAGTAAAATAGTATTTTTATCCTTAAAAAATTACTAAATTTATTTAATCTCACTAATAAATTATATTTGTCAAAACTTAGATTCTTTATTTATCTCCTTATATTTTAATTTACATTTTTTAAATTATTATTGTTAAAAATTAATTATTATTTTATCATGATTTTGTTTAATAAATTGAATTATTAATTAGTATATATAAGTAATTTTGCTTAAGATAATTTAAGAATGTGTTAAAAGTAATATTTAAACTATAAAAACATTAGAAAAGAAGTTAGAATAAAGTTAAAGTCCTTTATATTGACTTTTTTAAATATACTTCAACTTTTATGAGTCTCTAAATCAAAGATAATATAAAATACAATTATTATTATTATTTTAAAATTTATATTAGACTCCATCTTAGTTTAAATTATTATATTTATTATATATTAATAAGCATTATTAGTACATTTTAATTTCAATAAAGTATTTTATTTTATACTATATTTTTATTTCTTTTTATAATTTTTACTTCTTATTTATTATATAGCGATTTTATAGTAGTTTAATATCGATTAAACGTTTAAATCTTAAACCTTTTATTTGACCGATTCGATGTTCGGTCCGACTTTTAAAACATTGATAAATATCAAATAGAAATATTTTAATTAGAATATAGCAAGTTTCTCAAAATCTTAATGAAAATAACTCTAATATATTATATAAAATATGAACATTAAAAAATGTAATATAAAAATTAATTATTTATATCATAATTGATAATAAAAAATAATTTTAACATATATAATTTTAATTTTTTATATCATCATATTAAAATTCTCACTAAATTCTCATAAAATATTAAAAATTATTTAAAAATTAAGATGTATTGGTATTTGCCTTTAAACCATCGTTTGATTGTGACTTGTGTTACATGATATGTACCTTAAGCCAGATCATAAAAGAATAGGTCAGCATTTTTAATGGACATAAAACGTTTTGGTTAAGAAAATTGGTTGCGTCTTGGCACCATCAATCACAAGAACAATCAATAAATCCAACCACCATCTTAAATTTGTGTCAATCAAATTATCAATCAATTTTTTGGAAATTATCACAATTTGTTTTTATAATTAGTATACTGAATATCTTTTTGCTTTATTGTAATTATTAATATTTTGAAAATCAAACCTGAAGTTAATATGATAAAATAAGAGGTTTAAGGTTTAAAAAGATTAATCAATATTAATACACTACCATCAGGGCCGTTCCTATCGTTTTATAGGCCCTGGGTGAAATAAAAAACAAGTCTCATTAAATCGACAATATACTTAAGTTTACTTGTTTGATTATTATTATTATTATTATTATTATTGTTATTATTATTACGACATGTTTAATAAAATCATACGTATTTTTATAATAAAGGAAAAGCATTTATGTAGTCTTTGAATTGAATAACTTAAATTATTTGATTTAGTCATATTATCACTAAACTTAAGTGAACTCTACAAGAACATAAATCCAACAACTATTACGTTACTTGTGGCAAACTATAATGAAAATTACAATTACAAAAATTAAATTTTTATTAACATTAAATTATTATAAATAATAAGTAATCTAAAAATAAAAAAAGAAGATACAAAAATAAATACAATATCATTTAATATAAATGTTATGATTTAAAATGCTAATATAATGTCCACGTTAATGACAAATTATAAATTATTATAACATATTTAAATATTTAATAAGCTAAAAATATATTGAAAATCAGAAACTTTACTTTTAAATTATACTCAAAACTCAGAAGACAGAATCGTAAATTTTTTTACTGCTATTTTTTGAGTTAGAAGTAACTTAAATATATATATTGATGAAAATAAACAAATTTAAAGGTAAAAATAACGTTAACTTATTAAATATGGAACATGGAAGTCGCTACTTCCATCTCCTTTTTCAATGCTAATAATGTTTAAAGCCTTTATTACTCACCAAGATACCAACGTTTTCTTTATCGAATGCTTAAGACCTTTGATTACTCACCGGTCATGTTTTCTCCACTGAATGATTAAGACCTTTTATTACTCACTAGTCACCAAAACACCACCGTTTTCTTCATTAAATGCTTAAGATCCTTTTTAAGGTTCTCTTTATATGATGGCCCTGGGCAGGTGTCCTACTTGCCCTTATCCAGGGCCGGCTCTAACTACCGTAAAATTGACTGAAAATTGAATAAAAATTAAATAATTTAAAATGTAATTAATGAAGATTGTTTTTATTTATCGAAAATTTTAAAATTTAATTAAAATAGATTGTTAAATAAAAATTAATTAATTTATTTTAATTTATTATTTTATAAAAATTGACCAATAAATTAATAAATTGATCAATTTTTAATAACATAGTTTATTAAGATAAATTGAACTGAAAAGTTAAAAATTGAACCGAAAAGTTGGCCGGGTTTAGAATTTTTACTATTGAATTGGTTGAATCAATTGAATTTTTTATTTATTAATAATTACTCTCTAAAAGCCAAAAAAGATAGGTTATAAAAAAATGTCTTAACTTTGCACGTTGTGTAATAATGACAAGATATACATACCTTATTTAAGTTAGTTAAATAAAACCTTAATTCAACTTGAAGTCATATTAAGGAGTGCTTGGTTCATTTGGAGCAATGGTAATAGTATTTATAATGAATATAGTGAAGAATGAGAACGAATATAATTATTATAATTATAATAGTTGGTTAGAACGAATAAATGATTACTATTATGATCGATAATAGTTGTAAAAATTTGTTAAATTTTTATTTTACATAAAATTTAATATATTCTAATTAATTATATTTAATTTATACACCCATTTATGATGAAAGAATATTTAAAATTAAATATATTGCGATATTTTCTTTTCAATAATTTTTTAAGAAAAAAATATTCTAGCAATAGCTTGCATCAACATATCATGTAATATCATCAAAATACCGTTTCATCATTCAAAATATTGTTTTTCAAGTGTCACAAGTGTATGGATTCTTCCGTCGTTTCGTTCCATTTAGGATCAAGAATAGGCATAATCAGACCTTTTTTTTTACATATATATCCTCTTATTTAAGACGTTATTTTATTCACCTCTTTGGGTTTCTATTGAATTGAGAAATAAATTTGATTGTCTATTTTTTGATATAATTTTGATATAGTAATATATATAAAGTATCTTTAAGATAATTCAAACGAAGCAATTGGATGTCTGACTCGGGCCTAAATGATATAACCGATCAATAGAAAGACTCCAAAACTCTACCTTTGTCATATATTCCATACATCACACTAGATAGATATCATATTCATAAAATACGATTCACTTTCAAGATAGAATAGTTTTCATTCTTCTTATAATGATAGGTAGAGAATAATATATTCCAAATCTCCTGTCCAATATTATGGTGTCTTATTGTGTCTAATAAATCTCAGTCATCCATTCATGTGGGACCCGCGTAGGGCCCACAAAATAAATGGCTGAGATTTCATGAGACGGAATAAAACTGGACAGAAGATCTTGACTCAGAATAATAGCCCAAACTCAAATATAAAAATACTATTTATCTAATATCTTACTCAGCAAGTATATTTTATTCTTATTTATTCATTTCTTTCTTGTATCCATTAATCAAGCACTCCTTAAATTGGAACAAGTCTATTAATTACGGATTAGACTCAAAAGTAATTGCCACTCCTAGAGTTCCTATTTAAACTTGTCATAACTCACATTAATATCTTCTCCTGGTACTCTCTCTCTCTCTGTTTTTGTTAACTCGCGGGGTTATTTGGGTGAACCTGAATTGTCGGTGAGACCTTTAATTTTTTACCACTTTCAGATTATTACTCACTCGTATCTTATAAGATTCCAAGAGGTAACTTACCACTAATTGGGTCAGAAACACAAAATGGACCATGAAATTGACTGTGTGGTCTGATGCAAGTGATCTTGTGGA
The DNA here is from genome assembly GCA_026546855.1 of Erythroxylum incrassatum. Taxonomy (NCBI): domain Eukaryota; kingdom Viridiplantae; phylum Streptophyta; class Magnoliopsida; order Malpighiales; family Erythroxylaceae; genus Erythroxylum; species Erythroxylum incrassatum. The sequence continues at coordinate 23,591,281 of JANVCL010000007.1, read as the reverse complement.
GTTCTTCGGAGCTTCAACCATGAACGAAGAAGATGACTGGAACACCAGTGAGTTGGAGCAGAAGAGAGTAGACCTCATGAGAGCCTATGTTCAAAGGGAAGATCCATCTTCCAAGGTGGAGTTTGGTGTTCTTAGCTTATTTACTGTTTTTGATGTTCATTTGTTCCTGTTACTGTCACAGCCTCCAACATCGTTAAGGTTTTGGTGTCTGGTTCTGTGTCAACTCAGGAAGTAGATGACATGACAATGAGAAGGTTTCTGAGAGCTCGTCAATTGGACGTAGATAAAGCTTCTGTCATGTTCCTCAAGTACCTGAAATGGAGACGAGAGTTTGTTCCAAATGGCTCATTTCTTCCATCGGAGATCCAAAATGAGATTGCACAGAACAAGATGTTCTTGCAAGGATCGGACAGGAAGGGACAGCCTATCATAGTTGTTCTTGGAGCAAGACACTTTCAAAGCAAAGACGGTGTGCATGAATTTAAGCGTATGTAGTAACATTTTACATGCACTAGTTCTTCTTCGTTCTTTATACATTTTAGCACTATAAAATGATTGTGAACCTTTTTTTTTTTTGTTATATACATATTATTTTAAATTATTAAAAATATTTTTTAAAATATTATTAATGGAAAATAGTTTTAAAATTATCTTTATTGATTAGACAGATCAAATTCAAACTTGAGTTGATAATCTCCTATCTAAATTCAAGTTTTTAAAACTTAATTCGTATATTAGATTCATATTAAATTTGGACTGAAAAAGTCTAAAATTCTAGGGGTCAAATCCTCTATACTCATAACCCTATACCAACTCTATTCCATACGATTCCATCAGCATATTTCTCTAAGTCCTACATATTTGTATGGATGGGATCATATGGAACAAGATTGGTACAAAGTTATAAGCACAGAGATCTTGTCCCAAAACTCTATTCAACAAGCGAATTTGAACTTTTCAATTATTCGTAACACTTGACTCAAACTCTAGTCTACGTGTCTAAGTCTAGTCCGACTAATCCGACTAAGGCGATGAACGTATTCGTATGAGATTTTATGGATTGATGAACTGTTATATGTTACTGTCTCTAAAAATTAGAAGTAAAATTGCGTAAGTTTGGACCTCTTAAGACTTTGCATTTAGGGAGAATTTTATTGAGTTATTGATATTATTGTATCTACTGTTATATGCAATGATTGAGGCTATATATGTTCCCATAGCTTCAATTGCTTTTTCACCTTACACTGCATTGTCCTGCTTACATGCACAGGCTTCATCGTCTATGGCCTAGACAAAGCGTGTGCCAGGTAATTCTGATACTATCAATCAGCTTTCTCCTGAAGAATGTGTGTGTGTGTGTGTTTTTCCTAGATGTAATGAAAGCACCCACAAAAACTTGGAACGATCTTTGACTCAATTGTATTTCTATCAGGATGCCATCAAACCAGGAGAAGTTTGTAGTCATTGGGGACCTTGAAGGTTGGGGATATGCTAACAGTGACATTAGAGGATACCTTGCAGCTTTGTCCATTGTGCAGGTACTGTACAATTACGATAAAAGCTGCTAATTACGAGTAAAGTTTCAAGTACCCTCCTGCATAAACTGATCATACATTGTGAAACTTACCATATTTGGAAAGTTGGTCCTTGCAATCCAGGATTACTACCCAGAAAGACTAGGCAAAGTGTATATTGTGCACGCACCATACATCTTCAAGTCAGTGTGGAAAATTGTTTGGCCTTTCATCGACCAACATACCAGAGAAAAGGTAATGTTCACATGTTATGCCTATTGATGCAGTTAATATATGCAAAGGTTATTGCATGATACATTATATGGAAGCTGCCTAAATTATGTATACAACTTGTAACGGATCCATAACATCTACCTTGGACACATACTTGATGCCTACACGTGGAAAGATGGCTGTTTTAGATGTCCACAGATCGTCATTTAAATTGTTCAAGAAAGAATTACCGATTGATTCTCTCTCTCTCTCTCTCTGTGCATGCTGATAGATAGTATTTGTCGAGGAGAAGCTGCTGAGACCAACGTTAATGGAAGACATTGAGGAAAGCCAAATCCCAGAGATATATGGAGGCCAACTGCCATTAGTTCCAATCCATGAAGTATAACCAAAAACAGTCAATGGGAGAACAAAAATAATGTACTAATAAACACATATGCAATAGTAATATTGGCTTTGCATGGTTGAGTTTGGAGAGAACACTGTTGTTGTTATGATCTCAGGAATTAGAACGAGTTTGAATCGGGTTTGTTCTAACGAACCCGCTCTTGCCTCGATTCTTCCCAATGTTTGGAATTCAAGGGAGTTGCCTACCAAAAGAGTATTTTGATAATTGTCTGATATCTTTATTCATGAAAATAGTTGGCTTCTTATAACGAAGCTTACAGACTCACTTTAGAATACTTGCCGAAATAAACTTCTAAGAAATAAAGACTCTATCTCAATTGATTTGAGAATAACATAAATCACGTAAAGATAATTGACTAAATCTTTTTCAAATAAACTAGTCATATCTAGCTCACTCAATCTCCCTTGTTATGCCTCTGATAACTCTTTCTAATAAAAGTCTATAACACACCTATACTCGAAATTAATCTTAGCTTAGAATTCTAACACAGATCCATTTAACAATAAAAAAGTAAAATGAAGGCAATATGTTTCACTATTGTACACAACTTAAGAACTATAGCCTTGAGTCCAAAATCTGCACATCTTGGCAGTTGCAACCAAAAGATTAAACGAGTTCATATTGTAGCAAGTTTGTCCCCAGCACAAAGCAACTTTTTGTTGTGAAATAACTATAACTTATAAAGTAAAATAAAAACTGCTTATCTTTAGCACTCCTACCAATATGCAACTTTTTGAAGATTCAAAATAAAATGATTTATGATACGTGTAATAATGACGCAACAGCTTCAGTATGATATGTGGCTTGGTGACAGTGTCTCTAAGAGACTTTTTTAAAGCAATTTGCAAAGAGGATGTTGATGCTATGAATTTATTTTACACATAGTTTAATAGATTATTATAAATCTTTTCTTTAAGTGATGATGTTGATTCTTTTTTTCTATCTAAATTTTTATGAAAATATTTAAAGAAATACTAAGATATAATACTTATGTTCTTATAAATTCTTGTTTTAAGTTATTCCCCCGTAAATCATTTTAAATATAAACAATTAATATTAAGCAATTAATTTTACCAAATATTTTTAAACAAGCAACTAATGTTATCCGCTGATCAAATCAATTATATTAACTCACTATTAACTAGTCACTGATAAAATTAGCTAATAACTAAAGCAATTTATTAATTGTCAAACAGGGCCTAAATTAAAATTGTGTTACTTTTTATAGAGAATCGAAGGACAAGTTTTCTAAATCAAAATTCAACTCAAAATTCGATCTAATCCGAACTTGATAAAATTATTTCAGCCCAACGGGAGACAGGCCAAACTTAACTACCTTCTCATCTTATAAATACCCACGTGAAGAACAAAACATGTATACTGGCTCTTATCACGTTGTAAGTTCTGATAAAGATTAAGAAAGCACGTCATTGCCAACAAAATCATATAGAAACAAGACACAACTCGCTGTCACCAAACTACTGTATAAGCAAATGGCTTCTGGGATTTGAAGATTCCCAAGTTTTTGTTATAAGCAAATGGCTTCTGGGATTTGAAGATTCCCAAGTTTTTGTTATAAGCAAATGGCTGCTGGGATTTGAAGATTCCCAAGTTTTTGTTCATCGTACCCAAAATGGACTGATTTCTTTAGAGACTCCAGTATGCATTGCAAAATGTTCAAGGGTAATTGACTGATACTAGCTTGTAAGACAGCTTTATAAGATGCAATACAACAAAATATATTCTAACTTGCAAGTAATCAACACCTTCCCTACACCTTCATCGCTGTATTTTCCTGTAAGATTGGAGCTATTGTCCAAAGCTAAGAATATATGTATTTTACATAGCCTCGAGCCTTTTAGTTCACGTTAAGGAACAACAAATTTGATAGAGAAGATTGCTTGTTCCTTGTAACAAATGCTTCTTTTAGAAAGTACAAAACTTTTAATTTGATATATTAAGGTTGAAAAAATTAAATTTTATTTTAAATATACGGAGGTATATTGGAGAATTATCATAGATTGATAGGTATATTATTATATTATCATAGAGTGATAGGTATATTATTTTCTAAATCATTAAGATCAGAATTAATTTTATTTGTGGATAAATTTTATTTAATTTAGAGCTTTCTATTAACAATTTTTGATAATTAACCATGATTAATTACATTTTTACTACTATAAAAATAAGAGATCAAATTATACATCTTCACTCTCGACTTATCATTTTCTAAATTATTAATACAAGAATTAGTTATCAACCACAATTTAAAATTAATTTGTAGAATAATAAACAAATTAAATCGGGTAAATATTTTATTACTACGATCTTCTTCTTTTTCTTTAACAGATGGCATATATATTTTTGATTTAATGACGAGATATTCTAGGAAGGTCTCAACTATAAGAAGACGCCTTTAATCCATCTATACTTAAATTAATCTCCACTCGTATCGGGTCAGCCTCGTAAAGAGTAAAATGCTGGTCAAATAAATTTTTCAATTCTCAAGCTCGAATAGATCGCATGCATTGGATTGATTTTTATACACCCTTTTCTTAGCACCCAAGGCACTTATCAATGTTGGAATGGTAGTTAATGACTAACTTTAAAACAAGACCAATCCATCTAACTTTTGTGGCAAATGAGTCTTCACATAGTACAAGTTAACTTCTTATCCAAGGCAAGTGTAATAATCCAAAACATCCAAGTATCCAACACAAGAGTGAAAAGACATTATTACAACACTAATTAATTTTAAATTAGTCGATTAAAAATTTTATAATTAAATCAATTAGATAAAATACAAAACTCACTGACACAAAAGTCAAAACAGTTGCATAACCCAAGATTCGAATCTACCTCTTGGAAGTTGGAACATTCGAAGGAAAAAATGGGAATCTGACGGCTGTGAACTTGAACTCCTCAAATCCAAAGTTCCAAACCAAAAGCATAATTCCTTAGAAGTTAGAATCATCCCAATAAACACTCCTCAAACAAAGAATCTAATACCCAATAGTTTTGTGCACGAAGACACAGAAAACAAACCTTAAACAGCAGCTAATTATTATAGTAACTTGTCATTCTCTTTCTAGCTTCTACCATTCTTTGTCCGTTCAAAGACTCAATCTTTCCCTTCTCTGCCGAAGAATTCCCGTTTCGGGAGACTGGACGTTGGTTTAGCCGACAGTTCCTATCTCGGTTCTCTCTGTTTTTATCTTTCTCTGCTTCTTTCAGTATAGTTCGATACCTCGGTATTAGCTCCATAGACGCGCGCGCGCGCGCGCGCACACACATCTGCTAAAAGTTGCTAGTAAGGTTGGTGTTACTTCATTTGGATTGTGATCTTTTGGTGGTTGTACGGTTATGGTTGTGAAAGTGGCGTCTCGGAAGAAGGCGTCCCTTAGGGAGGTGTTGCGGAGAGTGTATGGGAATTTTAGCTCCAGTGGCGGCAACGGAAGCTTCAGCAGCCACAACCACCGTAAGAGGTGCTATGTTCAGGAGATGGGAAATGATTTCGAGGACGATGATGGGAACATGGAACTTGTTCAGATGGGTGCTGAGAGAACCAAGACCGTGTTGATCCTTATGAGTGACACAGGTGGTGGTCATCGTGCCTCTGCTGAAGCCATTCGCGACGCTTTCAAGCTCGAGTTTGGTGATGAGTATAGGGTACTTAGAAGAACTACTTACAGTTCTTGATTTTAGAAGAACTACTTACAGTTCTTGATCTTCTTGTTCCAAAATTTTTATTTCCATTCTTTTCTTGTTTTTCTCAAGTTCTAATCCTTCAATTTTCTTGCCCGAGGTGTTTTCTTCTGTTTTGCACGTAAGAGAAAGTGCGTAACTCAGATTTTGGTCGATAGCGTTAGCGTATCACTTTCTTCGGCTTGGATTCATATGCTTCTTCTTTTATCATTACCTCTGTAACTATATTTTCACCTTTAGTGACAAGAGAGCTTTCTGACAATCATTTGAATTCCTTCATGCATCTTCCTCCACTTTTGGAATATCTTAGAGGTCATATTTTGTTCTATAATGTTTCAAGGACTTCACCTTCTTCTTCCTCCTCACCTTTCCCTTTGTTTCTGCTCTAGTTTACTTTGTTGACAAATTTTGAGAACCAGTTTCAAGAACAAAGTTTGTGACTTCGATGTAAAAGTTTTGATCTTTTTGTTTCCCCACCTTAATAAATTCAGGAATTGAGCCTAAACCCTTCTGGTTTCAGGTGATTGTGAAGGATGTTTGGAAAGAGTACACAGGCTGGCCTTTGAATGACATGGAAAGACAATACAAGTTTATGTTGAAGCATGTTCAGCTATGGAAGGTTGCATTTCACAGCACCTCTCCCAGATGGATACACGGCTGCTATCTCGCTGCAATCGCTGCCTATTATGCCAAGTACTTCCTTTTCTTCTTTTGTTTCATCTTATTGCCTGTTTTGGGGTTGTGATCAGGAACTTTTATTTGTTATTCATATGATTATACCTTGATACTTAAGTTTATAAATTAACAAGTTGAAGCTAAAATGAAGAATGAATCCAAGATTGGTGGTCATATTTTAATGCAAATTTCTAATTCTTATTCTGATTTTTGTATGATTGAAAAGGGAAGTGGAAGCCGGTCTAATGGAGTACAAGCCAGACGTAATCATCAGTGTTCATCCCTTGATGCAGCACATTCCTTTGTGGGTTCTCAAATGGCAACGCCTTCAAAAGAAAGTGGTTTTTGCAACAGTCATTACAGACCTTAATTCCTGCCACCCAACATGGTTAGTTTATGCATATGACCTCTTTTTATCTATCCTGTGTTCTTTGATTAATTTCATCTATTCTGCCACCGGAACGGGATGTGAGTACACGTTACACATGAAATTTTGACCGAGAACATTACCTGACATTACTGGAACTATTTCAGGTTTCATCCTGGAGTTAACAGATGTTACTGTCCATCAAAGGAGGTAGCAAAAAGGGCTGCACTGGATGGACTAGATGAGTCTCAAATTCGTGTTTTCGGGTTGCCAATCCGGCCGTCTTTTGCTCGTGCAGTTATTTCCAAGGTGCATACTTTGTCATTAACATGAACAAATTTCAATGGAGTTCATGATTAATGTGGATTCTTTTTATTGTGGTGTAGAATGAGTTGAGAGCAGAACTTGAAATGGACCCTGATTTGCCTGCAGTTTTACTGATGGGAGGAGGTGAGGGTATGGGACCTGTTGGTAAAACAGCGAATGCTCTTGGACAATCACTTCAGGATAAAGAAAGTGGAAAACCAATTGGGCAATTAATCATAATCTGCGGTCGCAATAAGGTTCTTAAATCTACACTGGAATCTGAGAACTGGAAGATCCCAGTAAAGGTACTTGTTTTGTTTCCCAGTAACATTTTCCATTCGTATAAGTTTCTGTTAAAATCACACTTCTGCTCTGAATTGCAGGTCAGAGGATTTGAGACAAAGATGGAGAAATGGATGGGAGCTTGTGACTGCATAATCACTAAGGTATGATTAAAAAAAAGATACCCTTTTCCTTACATCTAATAAACTTTGATATATTTAATCAAAATTTCTTGTTATCTGTGTGATTCAGGCTGGGCCTGGTACAATTGCAGAGGCATTGATCAGAGGACTTCCTATTATTCTCAATGACTACATTCCTGGACAAGTAAGTTTAACACCAGTTGTGTGCCTGCAGTTGCTTAGTTGATGCAGCTAGTTATAGAATTCGAACTGGATCGAGCTTCAGGTCGAACCCGACATTACACTCGTCATATTTTCCTTCTGACTTTGGTTTCTCCAGGAGAAGGGCAATGTGCCTTACGTTGTGGAAAATGGTGCTGGTGTTTTCAAAAGAAGTCCGAAAGAAACAGCAGCAATTGTGACAGAGTGGTTCAGCACCAAGAAGGATGAACTCAAGACAATGTCAGAGAATGCACTTAAACTGGCTCAACCAGAAGCTGTGTTCGACATTGTCAAGGACATTCATGAGCTCGCACAACAGCGAGGCAGCATTATATGATCGGAGCTTTACATCTCTTCGTTCACATTATAGAAAAGGAAACAGCTAGAAATAGTAGTGTCATTCTTTTTCGATGGAACCAAAATCAAGTCTGTGTAATCATTCTTCTAAGCTTCCATTGATGATTTGTAAGGGTTGTGATCTATTAAGGGTTTTGCTTTTCTGGGAGAAGTTAGATTGTTGTTGAAGTTGCAAATTTCTTGTCTTTACATTTAAATGTTTACAGACTTCAGGGTTTTGCTCTGTATCTTCTTCTTCAACCTACTTGTTGTCTTTGATGACTCTTTCTTTATAAGCAAGATGTAAAGTTTGATTGAATTGGCATCACTTATGTAATAAAATTGCTTAAAAGTAAGAATGATAATGGTAATAGCTTATTCTCAAAATAATTTTATAATCTCGGTTAACTCTAAAATTTATTTAAACGTAAAAGGTAAATATGTTTAAACTTTAAATTGACTTGAAAATTTGATCACAAAAATTTTAAAAGTTTAATGGATAATAAGAGAGGAAAAAATATTATGATTAATTTAAAAATTTTGATATAAATTTTTTATATTTTAATAAATAAAAAGAATAAATAAAAATTAGAATTCAAACGGAACAAAAAAAGTTAAACCTTAAAATCAAATCAATTTACTCATTTAAAATAAGACAGTTCGAATTATAACTTTTTTTATTTTAAGGATAAAATAAAAAAGAAAAATTTTATTAATTACAAGTTGAATAATTAATATAATTTCAATAATAAATATTCGTAATTAATGGTTTAAATTTTAAAAATTTTATGAATTATATTTAAAAATATCAAAATTTATTAAGCAAATGCATACTTTTTTATTAATTTTTTTGTTGGAAATTTTGATTAATATTAATAAAAATAATATTAGCTCTAATTTAGTATACTTGTAAAGAGAAC
>JANVCL010000007.1:23562346-23573953 GCA_026546855.1 Erythroxylum incrassatum | reverse complement strand
TTGTTTAATATACTTTAAATAATATTTATATGCATAAATAATTTTTATTACAAAATAAAATATAGTTAAAATTAAAAATATTTTTAATTTTTATGTTACCAAACAATCTTTATAAAGCTCTTTCAAAAAAGATCTTATTTAAATGATAGTCAAATAATCCCCTGACTTCTTAGAAAAGATTTACAGAAAAAGCTTTACTGACAAAAACTCTACTGGTATAAGCTCAACCAAATAGAGGTTAATTTTATTTTTAATTTAAATTTTAAAAATAATTCCGTTTTATTTTAAATTATATTTTATTTAATTTTTTAAATTTTTAGTTGGGTGGGATCCGGATAGCTTGAGTTTGGTTCTTAAAAGGTTCCCGATTAATTGAGGTTAGGTGCATTAATTACGAGTCAAGTCGAGAATAATTGAGGCTTTGAATAACAGTAATATTCCCATAAAAAAAACGAACAAAGCTAACGTCAAAGTGATCAAATGCTTTCAAATGAAGTAAGAAAATGTGGAAAGAAGCCAATTTAGTCAGCAGAAGGCCGGAAAGTTTGAAACAAAACGACGAGACTGACGCGCTTATCCTTTCCTTACTTTTCAAGCAATCGACTTTATGCTATAATTGAGTCGGTCACCGTCAGCTCAGCTCCCACCAAACAAAGTGCCACAGTCACAAGTTTCTGACCCCTCAAAGTGGATTCAGAGTTTATAGTTTTTTTAATTAAATTTTAAATTTATGTCTCAATCTTAAATTAAGTTATATAATTTTATTTAATATTTAACTGATTTAATACCGATTAAATTTTGAAAACTTTAAATTTCGGTTTAATTTTTATTCAATTTTTAAATATTAAAAAATTGTTATCGATTTAAATATGACTATTTTAAATACTTAGTAAAAATAGTAATTTACATTTTAATATTTTACAAAAATCTAAGCAAATTTTTATTTTTAATATAACTTCACACCTATTCTGAATTATAATGAATATTATTTTAATAACATTATTGTATAAGATAGTATTAAATAATGGAGTATATTTTAAGTAGATTCGAGTTTAATTATTTATAATTTTGTAATTATTTTGTAATATCATTTAATTACACACAACATAATACTTTTTATTTAGTTATTCGTTTACTCATTATTCTATATTTATTTATTTATAATTATAAAATTATGCAATGATTAAATGGTATACAAAAATAAATGATAATTATATAGATAGGAGAGTTGAAATTTAAAAAAAAAGATCAAAAGTGTATTTTGATCTTTCAATTCTTGAAGTTCATGCTCACAAGGCTTTTTTTTATTCCACTTTGTATGTGAAAATGAAACCCTCTAAGCATCTACTTTACAAGTGAAAACATGGATTCAGTAGGCTTACTTTAGCTTTTATAGTTTCCACTTTTGGCATATAAGAAAGTAGAGTTAGGAACATGTACATGAGACACCAAATGAAAGTAAATTAAATTATATCAAGTAAATTGAAAAAATAAGCAAAGTGCTTCACAAGCAAAAGTAAGTAATGATTTGGTTCACTAAGAAGATGCTAACTAGTATTAGGGTTTAGATTCAAGTACATGGATGTTTTTTGATGTCTGTGTAATTTAAAAAAAGAGGTCTAATAGTATACAGTCTTATTTCTACCGGATAAATAGTTTATTTGTGATAAGATTTAAAATATATGTTGAGTTTAATTATTTCATTTTCGGGTTTAAAAGGGATACATATCAATTACTTCTCATCTAAAGTCTAATTAAATTTCATTCAAATAAGGATTAAAATCTAAAACTTCTTATTTTTAATTCAACCACAACTGTATCTCTTTGATTTATTAAAACTAATGAAAGTTTTGGAACTAATTATTTTTTCATTTAGTGCACATGGCTCCAACTTTTGCTAGGGTAAGGATACCAATTGTACGCAACCTTCCCGAACATGTGATCTTCTGTTTACAAAGGAGTAACTTTCGCAGTTGATCCAAGGCTCGCTCTCATTTTTAGGATTAATTCATCATCATTACACTCAGTCCGAAGTTTCGCAATAAAGCAGGATCTAGGGAGATCTAATAGTACGCAGCGTTAACCTTACGTAATAGAGAAACTGTTTCCGGTAATTTTTTTAGGATTAATTATTTTGATAAAATTATAATTAGAAGGGGATGAAAAAGACAGTTTAAGGATTGATGCTTGCATTATTTTAGTGACACTTTTTTTTTTTGTGGGAATAATCAAGCTCACACTTTGTTCAGACTTCTCTATCAATGGGGAATGACTTTAGGTTCAAAAGCTTATTGTTCTAAGGAAATAAACTTCTCAAGAAGACGTTTACCTAAACTCACAAGTCGTAAAGTAATCTCAGAATTTGGGGAAAGTAAGAGAGCAATTACCAATTAGTCACAAAAGTAAATGAATGAGTCAGAAATGTACGAAAGAGTTGAACATAAGAAATCGACGTCAAGAGGAGAAGATGGGATTGCAATTAATATAAAGCTTTTGTTACGTGCATGTCTAAAATATTAGGTAATGAATCCCTAAAAAAAACAAAAAAAAAAGGTAATGAAGATTTTACCCTTCATAATAATAACATGAAAAAATAGATATAAAAATAATATATATATATATCGTTAATACGTAGAGATTATGAAAGTTTAGAGGTATGTAACCTTATCCTTAATTAATTAAAAAGGTCATTCTAATTACACTCACTCACACACACACACACACATATATATATATATAACATCTCAATTAATTAGGGATGTATATACAAAATAATAATAATTAAAAATAAAATAAAAATAGACATAAAAATAATAAATAACAAATAAATACTTAATAAATAAAATATATACTAAATAATACTAAATTCAAATTACCCAATAATAATTCTAAATTAAGCAAAAAAATCACATATTTATAAATAACTAATTAAGAAATTTATTGAATAATCTTTTTATACACTTACAACTATCAATTTTCATTCTTGATATCCTTTTTTTATATCATAATCTCAATTAAAACCTTATAATAACTCGCTTTTTTTATCAATTGATGAACTTTTTTAGTTCCTTTTATCCTTATATTTTACACATAATTTTCATAATACCCACAAATTCATCTTCACGTTTATCTTGCAAATATATTATTTAGTTTTTTTTTATATTTTTTATATTAGGTTTACTTATGTTATAATCAATATAAAAGATTTGGTTAGATATATTTTCATTTATGTTTCATACAGTTTAAAATTATATAATAGTTAATATATTATACTTTGCATATTGTTTAATATATTTTAACTAATATTTATATGCATAAATAATTTTTATTACAAAATAAAATATAGTTAAAATTAATAGTGTCTTTTATTTTTATGTTGTCAAACAGTCTATTATATGAAATTCTTTAAAAAAATATTTTTTTTAAATAACAGCCAAACAGTTAACTGATTTCTTAAAAAAGTTTTAGAGGAGAAAAAAAACTACTAAGTAAACCTAACTAAACAGATACCTAGTCTAAATCTAATTAGATTTTGAGTTAGAGTCAATGGGTGAGTTGGAGTGGAGTTGATAATTTAATTATTAAAGTTAGGTATTTTTCCCTTATCACGCATTTCGTGGTTCATAAATAACACGCGGTTTCTCCGTTTTCGGCTATTGACTACGAAGCATGCAAGTGCAACCAACATGTGAGGTCTCGTGTAAATCTTGTCTTCTTCTGCCTAACGCCTATATTATTTATTCTATATTTGACTAAGTGGTCCAGCCAGGTCCAGCCATTTCAGTTGAATTTAAAGATGATTTGACTGTTGCGTCCATTCCTCATACTTCCTTTTCCACTAGGGAATTATTTGAAGTTTGATCTAAGAATTTGAGTTAATTCAATCTAGTAATTATATGCTTTTAATTACATCTTATTAAAGTATTATAATTTTATAAAAAAATATAGCATATTTAGTTAATTTAAGATAATATTAAATAATTAATTACTTATAATGATTTTTATTAGTATTATAATTTTGTAAGACAATGTGTGTTTAGTCAATTGATGACAATATCAAATAATTAGTGACAAGCGGTAAAATAAATTATATTTTTTATTTTGATAACAAAAGATTTTATATTTTATTTTTAAATGTGTATTAAATAAATTTTTAATGTACGTAATATGTAAATTAACTGATAATAATATTAAATAATCAATGAGTGATAAAGTAAGTTAGATATTTTATTTTTTAATTTGATAATGAAACGATTATAATTATTATTTTCAATTTAAGTAATTGTTAAAAAATCCAAACTCTTAAGACATAAGAAGTTAAAATATTTAATTCTTATAAAATTTATGGAATTAGGATAATTCCATAAATTCTTTTTATCGGTAAATATGTGGATGCTATTTAAGGGAACAAAACGGGAACAAACGATCTTGTTCATGTTTTATTGCCACCAGGTTTATAGGGGCCTATTACAGTTGAGAATCAGACTCACAATTGGTTGTTCAAAGTCTTCTTTCAAATAGTCGCAATCGGTCAGAAGTTGATTTTATCGTTAATGATTGCTTATTTCTTTGTCATTCCATTAATGATGTTCATTTTGGTTATTGTAATAGATCTGCGAACTGTGCAGCTCACACTCTTGCAAGAAATGCTAGTTCTATGACAAGTCTTGTTTATTGGGATTTATCTTTTCCTACTTGTATTGTGTCAGCTTTAGCAGCGGACAGTTGTCATTAATGAAGTTTTCAGTTGGATTTCAAAACTACTTTTAAACCTCAAGACGCAAGTGAGTTAATAAAGAACTCTCTTAGTTTAAGTGAAGTTGTAGGTTCAATCTCTTTCATATAGCAGTTGTTTAAAACTTGGGGCAGAGCTTTGCCTTCCACAAAAAATCTACCCGGCTCGAGCAGAGATTAATCTAAGTATGAATAGCTTAAAGGTGTTTTCCTGTAATTGAGACCTTTCTAAAACATCTCGCGAGTAACAAAAAAATTTTTTAATCATCATCATCTTCGTATTCATAAACTATCTTTCACTATTAGGCAATTTAAGGTTGGCTAATGGATTATTCCTCTTATAGAAGAAGGTGCTGTTTAATTTGTTCTAGGGTTAACTAAAGTACATACAAATTCGAAAACCGCTTGTCTACTAATTAGAAGGAAAATTGCATATTATTGGATCTTTTCAAACTCAATATTTCAGCAATAGTTGATGCAGATTATTTTTCATTTATACTTATAGAAAGAGATAACTCAGAGACATAATATTTATATCACACTCGTGAATCTTTTTTATTTTTTCTCATTTTAATTTTAATTATATTAGTATTAGTTCAATTAAAAAATTAAATTAATTATAATTATAATTACGTAACTATTAATTTTAAAAAATAAAATAAAAAACAAAATAATTATTTACATTGTCAGAGGCGTGACAAACATTTATTTTGTTTTCTATTTGTGTCATCGGCGTGACACATATATATTTTGATTTTTATTATTTTAATTTATTTTTTAAAATAAAATTTTTAATATAAAAATTTTAAATTTTAAAAATTGATTAATTTATTAAAATTGATTAATTAATTTAAAAATTATATAAAATATTAAATTAAATTTTAAAAAATTATTAATTTTATTATTATTATATTAACTCGCATGCATATTAATGCAATATTAAAAATCATGTATACTTATAATAAAGTTTTTTTTCAATGCTTGTTAAATGCAAATAAATTATACAATATATTATATATGTGGAATAATCTATTTTGATTTCAACAACTTATTTTAATTGATTAATTTACTAAAATTATTTAATTACTTTATAAATTATAGGAAAATATTAAATTAAATATAAAAATGATCAATTTTGTATATTATTATATGTTCCATGTTTTTTATTAGATTTATAAACTTAGTTTTTCTAAAGATAAATATTTAAAATCTAAATTATTATGAAAATATTCATAAAATTACTAAGATATAATACTCGCATCCTTATTTTTTTTAAGTCGTGACTTTATATATCATTTTATATATAAACAACTAATTTTACCAAACATTTTTAATAAAAAGTTAATGTTATCTATTGATATAATCAGCTATTAGCTAATCGTTGATAGAATCAATAATCAGTTAATTATCAAACAGGACCTAAATGTTTAAAGTTTAGCTTTTTACTTAGTTGCTACTATCTACTAATCATCCTTAACAGGGCACCACAAGAAGAAAATAGGCTAAAACGCATTTAAACTCGGTTCATTCGATTTGTATCCGATCTAATATTCTGATTAGTTACACCATATTCATCGTTAACATGTTTGTCATGTGAGCTCTTAACAATTTCTTTAGTTAATCTTAGCTTAAAAGAAGTGTCTCTTCATTTATATAATGCAATGTTTTTGGTGACAGAATTTGCATGTTTGTGTTTGATAAATGTCATGCTTGACAATCAGTTGATTGCATTAACTGTTAGCTGATTCTAATAGCGGTTAGTTGATAGTTGATTATATTAGTTGATTTGACCAGCAGATAACATCATCTGTTTATTAAAGATGGTTGGTAAAATTAGTTGTTTATGTATAAAATGACTTATAAAGACATGATTAACAAAAATACAAGGACATGAGTATTATATCTTAGTATTTCTTTGAATATTTTCATAAGAATTTAAATTTTAAATATTTATCTTTACAAAAAAAACTAAGTCTATGAATCTAATAAAAAAGCATAGAACATATAATAATAATAATAATAAATAAATAAATACATAAAAATTTAAATTTAAATTAATATTTTTCTATAATTTATAAATTAATTAAATAATTTTAGTAAATTAATCAAAATTTAAACTTTAAACTTCTTATCTTATCTCCAATCTTTAAGATATAATTTAATTTATTAAATTAAAAAGTATTTAAGAGAGATAAGTCTTAAAAAATTAATATCTTTTGATTTAGAATTATATTCTATAACAAATTCTTATATTGTGTTACGTATTACGAAAGTTAATATATTATATTATCGTATTAATTGAAGCTTTATTATCCATATTTATTTTAAATCCTATTTTATCATATAAGTTGATGTTGAAAAATAGTTAAATAGTACTGTTTAAGAAATTATATATTACTAAAAATAATTTATTCTAATAAAGAAAAAATATTTTCATTGATAAATAATTCCAAAGTAATATATCTTTGTTAAAATTTTAATTTTGAGAAATTAAAATAAGTTGTTGAAATTAAGCATTCTTTGTAAAAAACTTTATCATAAATATACAAGATGTTTAATATTGCATTAATATAAATAAGGGTTAATATAATAATAATAATAATAATAATAATAATAATAATAAATTAGTAAAAATTGTAATTTAATTTAATATGTTTTCTATAATTTATAAATTAATTTTAAATTTTTAATAAATTAATCAAAATGTAAATTTTTATATTAAAATTTTTATTAAAAATAAAAATAAAATAATAAAAATAAAAATATGTGTCAAACGCCTGTACTGACACAAATGGAAAACCACACAAATGTAAAACCTTATTTTGGTTTCTTTTTTATTTTTTAATTTTAATTTTTTATAAAATTAATAGTAATATAATTAAAATTATTTTTATTAAACTAATAATAATATAATTAAATTTAAATAAAAAAAGACTCACGTATCAAACCTGAGACACTTATATGCTTATATTACAGGAGTGATAATAAGTACCCGGCCGTCCACGTAAATCATGCCGAGTGTAAATCATATACATGTTGAGTATATTATGGGAAGCTGATCTTCTGTACCTGACCTCGCCAGAGGATCTGAGCCATCCATTTAAGTGTCTGTACCTAGCTTTAGTCAGAGGATTTGAGTCATCCATTTAAGTGTCTGTACCTGGCCTGTGCCAGAGGATCTGAGCCATCCATTTAAGTGTCTTAGGGTAGATGGATGGCTCAGATCCTCTGGCACTGGCCAGATACAGAGTACTTAGGGCAGAAGATTCCACTTAAATGGATGGCTCAGATCCTCTGGTAAAGGCCAGGTATAGAATACTTGGGCTAGAGGATTTGAGGGCATATTACGGGAGTTATCTACTAAACGTAGATAACTTGAAACGACGTTCTTTTATTGGAGATGAAATCGTCTGTTCCACAACCCTTATACTCACCCTATGCCATTTGAGGACATCAACACATTTAATAATAAATAAATAAAACAGAGCTAAATATGTGGATATCATGCAATGGCACAAAGTAAGAACAAGATTAACGGAACAGACGATTTCGTGTTCTTTTATAGACGAGTCCAGATCTCTTGTCCAATATTATGGTGTCTTACTGTTTTCAATAAATCTAAGCCATTTATTTATGTGGATCTGACATGAGACCCACGTGAGATCCGCAAAATAAATGGCTAAGATTTCATGAGACAAAATAAAACAGAGTAAAGCTGAAAAAAAATCTGAACTTTTTATAGACATAGTTAAATAGATAAAGTTATAGCTTAGTCGAGTGGATAGAACGAGCGAGAAAAGTGGAAAGAAGTTTAGTTCCGAATATAGGACTATCGTTGGGGAGTTGAGTAGGATGGGTAAAATCATTAGTAGATTGGGTCAAACTCAATACGGATGAATCTTTTAATCTAAGATCGGGTATAGCTACTGCCGAGGGTCTTATCTGCGATAGTCGTGGACAATGGTAAGGAGGCGTTCTTCAGCATATTGGCAGCAGTTCGCCTATTATCGCTGAGCTCTGGAGTATCTACTCAAATTTTATACTTGCTTAGAATTACGGTTATGGCCAAGTTATTTTAGAAGTGGACGCCTTACGAGTTATTAACTTGCTTTAACCTCCCATTACTGGGACTAACAGTAATTACTTTTTATTGGCAAGTATATATGGAGTATTCCAACGTGACTACGAGGTGAGTATTTAATACGTACATCGAGAAGAAAATTAGTGCACGGATCCTTTGGCAATAGTGGCAGTCAAGACTTTGTTCGGGATTCTATCTATTTCGGGAGTTCCTTTTGACTGTCTAAGATCTGATCCGATGGGATAGACAAAAATTTGAGTACCGCCGAATATTGCGAAAATTATATTAATTGCGTTTAGTTTTTTGATTTTATTAAAAAAAAGATAATGCGACGCAACGCAAAAAAGACAACGTGTAACCTGCGCGGCGGGAGTCAACTTGTCCGTTGTCGAAGCGTCAGAGCAAACTCTGACTAAAATTAACGTGTTGAAACCATTAACCACGAGACACGACAAACACACATACCACATACGTACCCCACGGCTCCACTTCTGTGCTGTCCGCCTCTCGATTCTCTACTAAGTTCCCGACGCTTTTGCATTGAAACCGACCTATTAATTTATTGCACTATCAATTTTGGTCAAACAAACTACGCAACTCTCGCCGATTTCCATGACAACCTACACACTTCCACCGTCCAAGCCTACACACACAAACTCAGATGTTTATATCTTTGAAGTAATCAATGCGTCCTCCGGACCACTACATCAGTTTGTTATTACTCATTAAAACCCTCTTGTTTCATGTGATGTCTCGTTCATCACAACTTGGACCAATAATAGTGCCTTTAGAATGCAATTGCGTAAGAAAGTTACGTTTGATTAGAAGTTTATTAATAAAATCAAATGAAATATAATACTCCCTCTAATTCATAATAAGTATCATTTTAAAAAAATACATATTTATTTAAAAAGTTAATGAAATGTCTAATATACCCTTATTAATTACATGTTAAAATGCCTTGAAAATATAATCTGTGTAATTAAAATGTGAGAGAAATTAAAGGTTAATTTTAGAAGTAAAATTATAAACATGCATATAAAATCAAGAATGACACTTATTTTGAATAAATGTACATTCATCTAAAACGATACTTATTATAAATCAGAGGAAGTATTATTTTATTAATAATAGTGTCTTTTTGAAATGTAAGTGCGTATTAAGAGTATGTTTGATTAGAAGTTTATTAATAAAATAAAATAAAATGTAATATTTGTTTATTATTTGAAATGATGTTTATAATAAAATGAAATAAAAGAGAAGAGTTTTATATTACATCTCATTATATATTAATAATAAAAATAAAAAACTTTTGATTTAAAATTTTAAAATATAATATAAAATCATAAATAACTTTACATTATTATAAATCCTTTATTCAAACAACATTTCACTATATTTTATTATAAACCTTTTTATTTCTCCTAAACAATATTTTTTTAATATCACGTCTATTTATATTATATTCTATTATATATCATTCTATTAAAAATTTTGCATCCAACCAAAGTTAGTTTAAGGGTTGCGTCCATGTTTTCTATCGAATATGGGAATCTTATATATTTACTTGCTTACATGTGAAACTCGACCACTTGTACGCAAGAGATCGAACTGTTATGTTCTCCAACTTTTTCTTTTCCTCAAGGTCGTTATCTCTCTAAAGGTCCTTGCACCTCCATATCTGGGAAGCATGAGAAGTAACCTGAAAGGCAAGGTTGTTTTTATTTCATCATATGGACTTTGCTGGACGAGGAAGACAAAGACGAAGAAGGGAGGTATTTATAAAGGGCATGCACTCAGTTGGAGATTGTAGAGCTGTCTGATGATGAAGAAGAGAGGTGTGCACTGTCTAGTTATGTTAATAAGAAGAAGGGAGATAGATAAACATAAGTAGAGTGAAAGCTTGAGAGCCTGAGGCTTCTATGGAGGTTGGATTTTAATCCTTATCAAATAATTTTCTTTTCTTAGTTCAAAATTACTCTGAAAAAGGAAAGTAAGTCCTTATAAGATATATAAAAATATTTGAAAACAATTTTAATATTACTAAATTGACTACCAAATATTATTTTATTTGTATTTCATTTTTATACTAAAGTTTTAAATTGTGAAATATATTATTATAAGAATTCATTGGTGATTATTAATTGTCATTACTATTAAATAAGAATTTAGTTTAAGATAATCACTAAATAATAACCCAAAATTATAATATTAATCAAGGGTGCAATTTAACACTTACATGGAAAGTAGAGGACCTTCTAGTTCAAACAAGGATGTGAACAACTAAGAAAAACAAGCAAATGGAAAATAAAGAAACTCAAAACACAAGCAAAACGAGTTCAGTGAAAAGAAAATTACTCTCTTGGCTTGCTAGGATCAAAGTTCCTTCTATGTGTAGTAGGAGCATTACGAGGATAACTTCCAAGGAACATTGGAAGTCCTGCAAATTCTTGTTGTTGAGAGGTTCCAGACGAAGAAGAAGATGATGAAGATGTGGCTGATGAAGTCCGTTGTGGAGGATAATTCAAGCCATATGTTCCACCTGGAAAGAGTTGCTGATACTGAAAAGGATTTCCATAGGATGAATACACTTGTGGAGGAACCGAAGGGGAAGGGATTGGATTTGCAGCTTCTTGTGCTTGAAATTCCTGAAGAGTACTGGTGGTCAGGTAACCTGTGTCGCTTATTTCTTGAACTCTTTCAGGGAAGTTAAGTTTGGCTTTGCTTCCTTTAAACCTGAGAGCAGCTTTATCATATTCAAGTGCAGCTGCTTCTGCAGAGTCAAAAGTTCC
>JANVCL010000007.1:23481875-23501423 GCA_026546855.1 Erythroxylum incrassatum | reverse complement strand
CTAGAATTTTATCTCTTACCGGGTCTTCAAATCAATGCAATACTAATATGCGAGCAACAACTTAGGATTTGTGGGGATATATCAAGATTGTGCATTTTAGCTTCCCTATGATCAATCAGCATAATGGGGTGTGGCCTAAGTTGAGATTAATAGTATTTGTATGCAAACGAAAATCACAAATGGAAAGGCATTCAAGGCAGCAAATAACACTATATATGTAGTTGAGCTTTGGGTTGTGCCACTGCCTTTAGTTAGTGAATTTTAGAGGAATATATGAAGTTATTAGGTTGTGTATGCATCAATTAGTTACCTTGTCGATTTTTGATTGATGGTTCTAAGCTTAGAAATGCGCCCTACTACACACCTTGTATCCCACTTACCAATCTGATTCTAGGTCATGTTTTTTAGTATGATTGATGAGTTACTAAGAAGTTATCAGCTCAAGATATAGTTACTAAGAAGTTATCTACTAAAATAATCTTAATGCTTCTGAAATTTACCCATTTCGATTCTGGGTTCATTTTCATTCCCTGTGCTCCTCTGCCTGCAATTCCTTTTATGGGATTTCTTTGAATTTATTGCAAGTTCTACTTCTACCATATTCTTTATAGACTCCTCCTGTTCTTTCAATTAATGGGTTTCTAACATGTGTTATTCATTTTTTCTAGGACGGCAGCGTCTAGGTGGAAATCAGCGGCGAAAGTTGCAAAGTTGAGGTGATAGATATTTATATTCAAGTATAGATATTTATTCTTTTAACTATGAGAAGTATTTTTAGAATTGAAAATTATAGTTATATGCATTAATTATATAAAGCATAAAAATTGTTTTGCACAAGCATGCATATATATGTGAGGTCAATAGGTTATAACAATTTCTTCCACAAGTTGTTGAGCAAAATTAGCGGCATGGATATCAAGTTGTTATATATGTTCTTGCTTTGGTATAACTACTAAAACTGCCGCAGAAAACAATGGATCATGTGCAATCAATATAGATTTCTGCCTGTGGTTTCAAGGACAAACCAGTGTGGTATGAAGAGTGAAGTTATGAAGTCCAATGGTAGAAATTCTTTTCATCTTGAAGAAAATCAGACTCCACTATTAAAGGAAAATACATCAGGTTGTCAAATAGAAAGTACAGTTGCTACTGGTGTTTTAGGAGGTACAATGACAGTCTTTATGCAAATTTAATAGATCTATATATGATGTGCTCTTTGCATTAGTTTTGTTTTACTTAAAGCATGTTCATTTTTGCTCACATTCAATTATTGTGTTGTTGTTGTTAGGAGTTCATGGAAATAATATCAGAAATTGTTATTTACAACCTCCCTCTTCAATTCTTACAAATCAGTACTTTTTGGAAAGAATAATATCATCTATTCAAACTCATCAACAACATAATGGTGTTATATCAATTTCTTAAGCAAATGGAACCCAAGCATCCAGTTCAGCTAAGAGTAGTTTAACATATTTTGGATTCAAGCAGAGACATCCATTTACAAATCTTTCAAACTGTGCTAAGAGCCTTTTCAAAGATTTTAACTCATTAGCTGTTCCAGGTTTGTCAATGTCAGATTGTATATAAAAATTTTTATATTTTTTTTGTAACATATCCAATCTCATATACTTTCTTTTATGTTTAGAGGAAGTCGGTTGCTCAAACAAACGACTCAAATCAAGGAAAATTTTTGAAGTTAATAGCCTTCCTCATATTCAATCTGTTGCAAGTTCACTATGTTTAATCTCCAAGAGAAGTCACTATGGACATCTATTAGCGATGAAGCCAGGAAGACATATAATTAGAAGTATGGGCTACTGCTACTGATCTTTTAATAGGACCACTGGTCTTGATAAATCCTAATGAAGCTGCGAGTATTAATACCACTTTTACACATTTCAATTTTTTTTGTTCTATTAAGAAAATTTAGGTATTCTTTATTTTTATAATCATATTATTGTAGCAAATTACTTTTGTTGGAGCCTTGGCTACAATTAGCATTTAGCAAACTATATGATTGATTTTCTACCAAGTTCAATTATCTAATTTCTCTTCTTTTCATTGACACTATATTAAAAATTTAGATATATATTATCTCATTGTAAAACTATTCATTGTTAAATTAATTATATGTAAATAGGCATTCATTAATCAATTATTGAGTTTTACTTTGCAGGATTCAATTATGGATGAATCACTAAGTAACATTCCTATTGATATTATACCTTTGTCATCATTACCTACTGTGAACAAACAAGTACGTACATACCATTAATATTATGTATAATATGGATCATAAATGAATGATTATTTTTATTCATTTAAATTTATGCTAGGATTTTATTCAATCAAATGCACTACAATTAGTTTCTACATATGAAATTGTAAGACAATCTCTTGCTTTACAAAGTTAAATTTTCTTGTTTGATGAAAAAACAATAACATAGCAACCTATAGAAAGTGTCTAACATATTTGCTTGTCTTATAAGATACTTTTCATTATGCAGGATTCAAATCAAATTGAATCACTTAGCTACTTTTCAGAAAACATTCTTGATGGGTGTATTTTTGTATCTGCAGTTGATAACAAAGTATGTACATCTTTTTTTTTCAATATATTCATGTATTGTGTCTTCCACTTATTGAGTTTATTTAATTACAGGATGATAGAGTTGAAATTTGTAACATTGAAATAGACATTATTTCCTCAGCTCAAATGACACCCCAGATTTCTAAAATGAAGAGACCAATATCAAAAACTTCTGAGAATGATATGCCTTTATGTGAGTTAATATCACCACAAATGTCTTCAACCAAGTTGACCACCAAAATCAAAAGAGAAAAGTTAACTTAACTATCAAATGTTGAAGAATGACCAATTTGTCAGCTACTTTTTGTTTGGTTAACTATCTATCTATTTTGGAGCCTGCAAGTATTTTGTACTTAAATAGTAAACTATCTATCTTTTGCACTTGTATAAATATGACTCTCATATTTTTGGACTCATTTTATTTGTCAGATTCTTATTTTATCATAATCTTATTTTATGACATGCAATATGTTAATTTTTTACTTGTGTTTGCCTTTCAATTTTGTAGTTAAAATTCATTATTTACTTTGTAACAACCCATGCAAAGCACGGGGTTCAGAACTAGTTATTAATAAAAATTTAAATAATTATTATTAAATAATCTTTTTATTTTTTAAAGTTTATGATACCAGTCAGTATTCAATCGATATTTTAAATACCAACCAATGCAAGCGAGTTCCTGCTCTCAATGAGTTTAAACTAGTGCTAAGTAAAGGTCAAGTCTAATCAAAGTAAAGATTCAGAGCCAAAAAAGTAATCCATTGTGGCCTTTGCCAATCAACCATATTATAAGCTGTACATAGCTGCTTTGATGCCGAGACCCCTGAATTGCCTTAACAGATTCAGTAAAGTGCCAACACAAGCAAGAGTTCAAGAGACAGCACTTGATACCAATCGGTATGCAATTCTACACCATTTTCACTCTAAAAGAAATTGGAGAAGTGAGTGGTACAATGAACTGAGGTTCGGTGGCTAGTTAAGTTTTAATGGTTGGTCTGCTTGAGGCTGTTATATCATGGTCTGTAGAACATATCCATTTTTCCCTGCTAAATGAATCCCAAAGTTCTACCTGATCAACTAAAAATGCCCTTCAAAAAGCTGCTCCTCTTCGAAAGAAGTTTCAGAGCTGCTGTCCGAAACGAAATAGGAGATCAGCAAAAGTGAGCAGCATAGGATTTGGGGCTTGAGTCGATGATAGAATTGCCAGATCTTGAGCAACCCAACATGAAGGTCAGAGGATATTGAAATCAGTAGAGGGAGTGAGAAATTTCCACACTACTATGAACACTATCGAGTATCGACAGCATCCACGGCCTATGATGCACTCACTTGCCGGGAAGTCTTCAATGTTACAGCACATATAAGCTGACTCATCATAATGAAGAGACATCAACTCAAGCAACAATATCAACTTCATCGCGATCAGGAAGAACCACATCTAACCTCATCATGCTCCGATATTCAGAAGGAACAGGAGCACCAGCCTGCAGACAGAGCTCCACCACAGCAGGAGCCTTGCCGGAATACCTTTTCATCATGTTATCAAGTGGAGGTCCATTCAGATGTCGAACATGCCAGACGTAATTAGGACCCACAAGATCATCTATGGTTGCTTCTTGCCAAGCATGCTGACCATCACGAGCCTGGTGTTTAGTTGCCTTGCACATTCTAACCTTGTGTCCCTTGGGACCTACCTGAACCTCAGGACAATAGCCACATGTTAACACACTGTATTTGGTCATCATCATTTTTGCCCCTGATATCATTTCGAACCATGAATCCATCGTCCTAATGCTTAATCGCCTCAAGCGGGTCATTATATCATTTGATTCTTCCAACTCAAGGTTACTTCTTACTTCATCACCTTTGGCATCCAAGTGTACATTTCCTTGAGTATCAATATATTCAGGATGCAAGTTGCTCCTAATCTCATCATTCTCTACCCCCTGCTCAAAGTCTACAATTCTTCCTTCAATAGAATATACAGGTTTTGTCCTTCTTTTAGTGGGGTACTTTTCAAGGTCTAGACCAGCTTGTATACAGAGCTCTAAAATGGCCGGAATTCTTGGGATACTGCGTCTCTCATCATGCACTACTCTTGGTTTTCCCACACGATCATAGAGATGGAAGCATCTGGGGAAGAAAACCAAATCCCGCACTCCTCCCTTTCTCCAAACATGCATGGAACTTCGAGAACCACTTCCTGGACCAGTGCAGGATCGAATTTCATGACCCACAGGACCAACATGAACTTCAAAGCAGAACCTGAGTACAGAACCAGATTTAGACCAAGCAAACAGGGAACGAAAACTAGCTTAACTTGCCGAGTGTAAGCTATCGAAATTTAAGGTCTTTAACGCAGAACTCAGCTACAAGGATCCAAAATCGTCCAACTTGGAATGGAATCAAACCAAGATGAAGAGAAATAAGAGACAGGAGGGGAGTCTGATTTAACTTTTAGACAAACAGCTAAGTGAAAGTTTGAGTGACGAGGCAATCAGCAGAGAGTTCAAAAATTCAGGGTGATATTGCACTTTCCCCAGAAACACCTTGCGGTTCTGGTGATTATATGCAAAAAGACTCAATCTTGTACCTGCAACGATGAACAGGAACGAATTGAACGAGTTTATTGAGGCCAGAGAGGAGCGATTCACGAGCTAGATAAACTCGGTGAGCGACATCAACGAGTTCGGGGACCAACAATCCGTTTTCGGGTGGACGTTCAACCAACCTACAAGGCTGGGCCTTTCTAGCTTCCTTTTCTTTCTTGGCTCTGCGAATCAGTTCCTTCATAGGAGTCAGGTACGGTTTTCTGTCCGACTTGTCTCGCCTGGGTTTAGGTATGTCTGCGTACGGAGGATCGCCGGCGGTAGATCCACCAGAAAACAATAACCTTTGAATCCATTGGTAATTTTGATGGAAATACTCATACACAATCCTTCTTCGAAGCATCTGGAGGTGGTGTGTGGGAGTAGAAATTGCATCAAATAAGGAAAATCATTTCACCAAAAAGTAAAATTGAGGAGTTCCATAACAAGTGACTAGGACTAGGGCTAGGGTTGGCAGGAGTTTCAAGTTGTATTCAAATTCTATTTTAATTTAATTAATTTAAATTTTAGGTTAAGTCTATATTTAGTTAGGCTTATATCAATTGGATTTTTTTGGTAGATGTTTTTTTTTGAGAAAATCTTTTTTTACGAAATCAGTTTACTATTTAACTATAGGCTTATGATTCAAAATTAAATTGTAAAATTATATACATCACATATTTAGGATTTAATATAAATAACAAATTTATGATTCAAAATTAAATTAAGGAATTTAATGAATAAATTTAATTTAAAGCAATGTTTTAAAAACTGAACCAGATAGATTAATTTAATAGTAAAAGCTTTTAAAAGACTAAGTTTTTAATTTTGTTTTTAATTTTTAAGTTTAATTTAGTTTAATAATTTCTTTTTTGAAAATCAATTAATTTATTAATTAATTAGTCAATTTTTATAAATCAATTAATTTTCATTTAACTCTCTTTTTTTAATTAAACTTCAAATTTTTTATAAAAATAATTTTTTGCAATCATTTTTCAAATTCTTCAATCTTATTCAATACAACAGTTTAAAATTTTATTCAATACAACAGATTAATAAAATTTTATTTAATACAACAGTTTAATATCGATTGAACCTATTAAACCTTAAACCTTATGTCTTATCTGATTAACTTCTAATCCAGTTTTGAAAATATTAATTTAAAGTAACTTTTCAAATTGAAGAATTCAAATTAACAAATTTGTTCTAATAAAACTTGCAAATTTTAGGATTTTCCCAGCCTAACTTTAAATCTTCAAACCATTTATTTAATGATTATACAAAACTAACTTAGAACCAATAATTATACAAAAGAAATTACAAATGACTGCATGAACCTTACCTTTAAGTTTACTTAAAGAATAACGAGTGCAAACAAGCAATGAGCTTTAAGAGAGGGGGCAAAAAAAACGTAAGAAGACTGCAAGAAATGAGTATTATTTCATTCAGCATGCGAGCACTTCAAAATTTTCTACAACCAAAGGATAATTACATTTTGTTTAGACTGATTCTTGACCAATTACAATATCCAGGCGTAGAACAGAAACAGAACCAGAAAAATCACATCAAAAGAAGAAACTAGAAAGTGGGATAGAGAGAGAGAGAGTGAGCAACATTGTTCAAGTCATGCATAGCTTTTGGGGAAGAACTTCTGTACATGATTTTGTCTAGTCATGGCTATCCAAAACTTTCAGCCTTCATTAAAGCCATTCTCTACACTCACAGATGTTGGGAGGACTAGGCAGCAAAAACTTCTTTAGGAATAAAAAACACCTTGGAAGCAACCCACTTGGCTCTCAAAATGTGCTTCTCTATAGCCAAAAATAGATATGTCAGGCCACCCCTGAGAGAGATTCGGGGGTGGGTATGCTTTTCTTGATTTATATAGTTAGTGCCAGGTGCAGATCAGACTGCACAATCACCAACTGATGATGAGTCCGTCCCATTGGAAGGGTCCTCCCCACCAGCCAAACTTGATAGGTGGTTCTCCTCACCACTATTTGTTCGAGGTTTTCCTAATCTTGGTCGGATATTGGTACCCATCGGAAAGGGTTCCTGTACAGCCAAGATTTTGTTTTTACCAAATTAGTACAGCACATTCATCACATGAGGAACCAGATCCATGTGTAAAGATCTAAGATATTATCACGAGGAAATGGCAAGTATTTTACCGGATCACCAGCATTTGGACCGTCAGTATGAAAGAGTATTGGGCGACAACGCTTGTCCTCGTTCATCAAACTTGAATTCTGGAAATGGGCAATAAGAGCAGCTTTACCCTGAATCCTGGCATAAGCAAGAGACGCCACCTTCTCACTGTTAAACTTCTCCCACTTTTTGCCATTAAATGCCTGCAAATGATGTTTTCTCTTATCATGTTAGCTTTTCATTTCTGAAACGGTGAAGAGCGGGAAAATAGTATTTTCTGTCACAAAAGGATAGAATGGAGTAATTCAAAAGAGTAAACTTCTTCGATACCTTATAAAACGGAATAATCTGTTGAGGATCAATCATGTTGACGAATGCATATCCCACGTTGCATTTGTTCTGTTTAATCAAAATATTCATTAGTGCTATGAGTGACAAGAGTGTGGGATGGGGTAAATGAATGGTACACCTAAACCCCAACAACCCCTACCCTCCAAAGAAGGAAGTGAGAAAAGCATGATCCACAAAAAGTTACTTGCCTTGAAGTCAATTGGCAGATAAAGAAAATCATAAGTTCCTCGGCAATGCTCATCAATTGCAGCCAGAAGCATCTTGGAAGTGTATCTAGTAGAAAACAGAACAGATTGGATAAAATTAATAAAAGACCAACGAACAAAAATGAACAAAAATGAAAAAGTAAGCGGACAACAAATATTTTGATGTCTGAATAGTTTGATAACCACAAATTGAAATTCTTATGGCACAGGAAACTGTAATCGCCTTCGTAGTGAATAAAATTATAACGTAAAACTGGTCAACATCGGTTGAAAGGGAAGTGAGGATTTTACTTACTTATTAGGAATATTCTTTATCATCAGCGTTGTTCGGCTATCTTCACCACGTATAATGCGGTCAACGTCAAGCTCAAACTGTTTCTTATCTGAATTGTTTAAATTTGATTCAATTCTGCGGTGGGAGAGATTTCTCACACATTCATTAGAAGAATCAAAAGAGACTGGATTTGTCATCATTGGATTCCGGCCTGGGAAAATATGGCGTATCTGCTGACTATGCAGCCCATTACTTTTAGTCATGTCCATACCATTTCCACCTATATGAGAGAATATGCTGCGGGATGCAATTTCCATAGGATGTGGTGGAGAGCTACCAGGAAAGCCCACACTTCCAAGAGAACCCAAATGGAAACTAGAAGCTTCAGGAGACTCCCCTGAATAAGCATGCCGCATGTCCCAAAGGGAGGGATTGACAGATGGGGCAGATCCAACATGGTGTTGTGCATGTGCTGCATTTAACATGATAGGAGGCGCTCTACGGAATCCAGTCATATGTGGAAGTTGGTGAGCATTAACCCCATTAATAAATGACGATGAATTTGGCCAAATCATGTGGTTTGACTGATGCTGTTGGCTGGAGTTACCATTGTTCCACATGTACTGATGCCCAGGAAGAGTGCAGCTCCCATTTCCAGGAGATCCAAAAGCTAGGGACAAGTTTCAGTTACAACAAAAAATCAGTAAAACATGAACAACATAACAATGAGGGGACATAAACATGAAAGTCAATACCAAATGCTCTACTTGAATTGTATGTTCAAAGAGAAAAAAGGATGAAGGGTCACATTAAAAACCCTAAATCCCAGAAAGATATTATTCATGTTAGTCCTAAGTACTGTTTGAAGAATTACTTCAATTCCAGCATATTTTTAATAATTCATGCTGCATTTCCAACCATTCAATAACTGCTATTATGGTTCATTCTTTTCTGAATCGGTGGATCAATATATGGCTATGTCAGTCAACCTGTGAGCTGATTACAATCTTCGTAGCAATGCAATTTTTACACAAACCCATATACATGCATACGTTATAATGTCACTTGATGCAAAAGTAAATGTGAATGAAAGGAGGAATTTGAATTAGCTGCAGTTGAGGATGAGTAAAGAGTAATTTAAGTCCTTAGGTTTCGATATCAATCAAAAAACAGAATCATCTGGCACAACAACAAATTTTATAGCAAGTCATCTTTTTATAACTGATCGAGCTTAAGAAAGTTGCAAAAAATGCACATCATAAGCTTTTTATTTTCGGCATTGGGCTCACTATATCCTTCTTTCATCTAAAAGTGCGTTAAACAACATAAAATGGAACACAAAGAAAATCATAATAATCTGAATACCTCCTCCATTAATCTCAAATAGGTGCCCATTCGAGCCCACTCCTCCAATGTTCCTATTGTTGATCCCTTCTGTTATTTTTGAACCAACACTACTAGGCATGCCTCCCATAGAGCTTGACGAGCCATATGGAAAAACAGTTGCCAAACCATCATGATACTCTGGAAGGGAATGAGGATGGAAATTTGGCATGCGTTGCATACTGAATTTTATTTCATCCAATGAGCGATTAGTTTCACAAAGGTTGAATTGTTTGCCGACAGATGACAATGATGCAGGAAATGGCAAGTTGTTTGGCACACTAGAACTCTGGTGAGCCTCCATAAATGCAGTCACAGGTGACTGGACAGTAGAATGCAAAACTTGAGCAGATACATTTTCCATGCTGCTAGATGCTATTACACCAGGTGAAAACACTGCCGGAAAAGATTTATTATGAGGACAAAAAAAATACGAGTCTTGTGAAACAACTGAAGTCCATGAAAATGAAGGTTCTAGACAAAAAGTATCATACCCATTTGCCTGGATGATAAGTCATCAAAAGGGCTTTGACATAGATTGGGCTCCTCATGCTCTAGCTCAGGCTGTTGAATAAAACTGCAAAAGAATATTGATCAATAATTAACATGGAGGTTACATGAGGGGGAGCCAAATAAAAAATTAAGCACATATCTAAAGTAGCCTGGGAACAAATTGATACTGCATTCACAAATAAAAGTCACGTATAACAAACACTGTTAAAGAAACAAAACTGTGTTTAATATGGTAAAGAGGGGGAGAAAAGCCATGAAGTAATAACCAAACAAAGCACCGGTAAAAATCAATATTCACATAAAGAGAGATTATAAAACAGCGCCACTTCTGTGGCACCGTACCATCTTGTTCCAAATGGATGGCTTAATTCAAGCTTGATCTGCTTCCCAGCAATGTCAGTCCGATCCAGTGCAGAAAGGGCTGCTTCTGCAGCTCTAGCATCATAATATTCAACAACTCTCTGATGAATTTGTGGGCCTTCATGAATCTGAAAACCACATAATGTTAAGAGCATAAATTGGATTTTCTTTTACCTTATAAACATGAAATCAAATGGCCACCAGTACCCTTACTTGTTTAATTTCTCCATAAGCACCAAAAATGCAGTGGATCTCATTATCTGAAACAGAAGGATCAAGATTGTAAACCACTAGCATGACCTGGTTCATATCCTTCCCTGCCGGATTCTCCTGATATAGTAGAAATGCAAAATAATCAAAGTGAAAACCAAAGACAACGGGCACAAATTAAGGGCATCAACAAGAGCATTTTTATAAAAATAATAGTTCGCATTAAGTGCATCAATAACACCAACAAGAGCACTGCTTAAAACCAAGAACAATATACCTTTTGAAAGGAATTATGTAGGTCAACTTTTGTAGATCTTGGTGGAAGTGCTCCCCAAGCACCTCGGGCTGCCCTAATTTCTCCATATCCCTGAGAGAACAAAAAGTAAATGTTAAACAAGGTTGCAAAACAATGTAAGTTTGTTAACTTGCAAATTTAGATCAAATGAATAGCTGAAGAGTATGAATAACATGCACCTCAGCTAGAGCCTTGAGGTCAGAGTCTTCAACTTTATTATTAATATTCCCGACAAAAATTGATTTGGAAGGATTTTTGCCAACAATTGAGCCATTAAGACTGCCTTTGCCATTTGCAACCAACCCAACTAAAACAGATTTTCGTTGGCGCTCAATTGAACTTTCATCCCCTTCCAATTCCATGCCTCCAACACTACTAAATAGATCAAAATCTTCCAGATTGTCACCGTTGTAAACACAACCATTTTGACCCAACTCGTCAGTGACCCCGGAAA
Source organism: Erythroxylum incrassatum (assembly GCA_026546855.1). NCBI lineage: Eukaryota > Viridiplantae > Streptophyta > Magnoliopsida > Malpighiales > Erythroxylaceae > Erythroxylum > Erythroxylum incrassatum. Next base: position 23,490,051 of record JANVCL010000007.1, on the reverse strand, counting down.
ACAGACTGTCTTCTGCAGGAAGAAGATCACCAATAGTCCGTGATTCAATTTCTTCAAGAGATTCAAAAGGGTCCTCTTCCTTCTGGCGACTTTGAATGGTTTTAGCAGGTTGGTGAGATTGACTATCAGTCCCCAACCCCACTGCACAATTTGTTAGAAGATTTGTCAGTCCTCTGGTTAGAAATAACAGTTCAGTGCTCCCATATTTGAGAGGAGAAGAAAAAACTATTTAAGGAGTTGAAAGATGATAATGCAACCCGTTCACTGGCATGCTTAAGACTTCCCCATGAGCAGTTCAAATGTATGTTCTAACATGCCATATAGCTTCATGCAACAGAAACCACAATTCAAACTGATGAGTTTTACGTATTCAAGGACTTACACTTTCTACTAAATACATCAGACAATGAACTTGAGAATAGACTGCTCTCCCACTGGGCACCACTATTATCAATCAGACTTCTTCCCAGGTTATACGATGCAGGTTGTGCAGACAAGCTTGACCAGGACTTCGGATGATGATCCACAGAATTAATTGCGGTCTTATACATAGTAGCATTCATTTCACCCATCACTAACTTTTCTTTCTGATCTTCAGCCAGAACTGACTGTGACAGTCCTGAGCAATCCACTGACTTTGATCCAGTAGATGAAAATCTGTCCAAGGATGATGAAGCAGCCAACTTGCTCCCGGGAGTTGGTATCATTCCATCTGTTCATATCAAAAAAATCATTGATAGAATGAGTTGCATTCAAAGTTTCTAGGTATGACCTGTGATTGATTGCAAAAAAACATATGCACTCTTAACAAAAAGCTCAAAATGAATACCATAACGTGGCATCAATCTGAAAGATACAAGTGAAGGTCTAAAGTTTAGTGTGCAGCAAATATTAATTGGAACATGCTAAAGAGAAATGACACTCATGAATACTAATTCACTAAAGAGAAACCATAGCATTCAAGAGAAACTAACATATCAATCCTTAATCATTCAACTTAAGGAGTCTTCATAGCTAATGTAATCCTAATGCCTAACCATGAAACTTGCTACAAAGTCCTTCCATTTGATAACTTTACAGCCAAATTGTTAGATCCATCAGCGAAAAAAAACTTGAACATCAACAGAGAGAAGTAGCTCAAAAAAGTAGGAATGCCAATGACACTCGCCTTGGTCACCAGGCAATGAATGATGCTTCCAGAACCCAACTTGTCTCTGCCCAATACAATCAAACTACTTCAGAACAGAAACAAAAGATGACTATACTTGTTTCAACAGGATTAGAAAATACAGAACACGAAACCAAAAATAGGAGGCATAATGCTGAATAAATAACAGAGAAGAGCCTACCTCAGCAGGAAAAAGAACGTCATCAAAGAAATGGGCGGATGCTGTACCACCCCTATGATCCATTATTTCAAACGACATGGTGCACGTTTATATGAAAGAAACTCTAAAAGTCTACAGTAAAATACACTATATAAAAGCAAAATTGCTGGCTATGTACAGTGCTCATATGTCTTCTCCTGAAAAGTAAGCAAAAGGTCAACAGCTTCGCATAAATGGATAAATCAAGAAATGTTTAAAACACTTTAATAACATTGTATGAAAGTAGGTGACTGATGATGGAGGAGAAACGACCTTATGTGCGTCAAATTCAACATAAAAGGTTATAAATGCAATTAGGAAAATAGGAACAGTTAAACTACTTAAGAAATCCTAAACAATATTAGGGTGCTAAATTGAGGACAAAAACTTTTAAGGGAAAATGTAACAGAAAATCATCCCCAACCCCGCTTGGCTTAGATTTTCCACTTCCCGAAATTTCAGAAACCAATAAGTCAGCAGTGGCAGCAAAAATAATAGCTCAAAATAAAACCAGGAGTATAAATTATTCAAATTAACCATTTTTAAGGTACAGTTCAACATGCTCAACAACGACGAACCTAAATTTGCCTAACTAAGAATCCGATCGCCCTGAACAATTTTTTAAAACTACTTTATAAACTCCATCCCCAAAAAAGTTCCCACCATGTCACAGACCAACCCAACCCAGAAACTTTTCTACGAAATAAATAAATTTCCAGAACAGAATTGGCCAGAACAAAATTCAGAACAGAAAGGTACCTCTCAAAAGAAGTTCATAGACATCACCTCCACCTCCAATTCCACTCTCCCCCAGCTCAAATCAGGCAAGATACAGAATTTGCCGAGGGAGAGAGAGATAGAGAAAGAAAGCAAACAATCCCAGGAAAAAAATCAAGAAACCACCCAAAAGCGAGACGATCAAGGAAAACTTGAACAGAATTTCAAGGAAAAAAGAACGAACAAGTTAGAGCCAGGGATCTTCGCGTGAGTGCCCAACGCGAACCTCCCTTTCCCTTTGCATTGCAAGCTATTATGTGTTGCCCACCCACATAGGACAGAGACAGCGAGTGAGGATGAAGGAAAAGGAAAAAAAAGTAGAATAATTTTTTCCCTTTTTGTATGCTTCTATCTAATCATATCCCTAATAGTTAAAAAAAGGAAAGAACAAAAAACCAGAGAGAGAGCGATACAATTTTAGGATAATTCTCCTTTCATCAATTCCCAACTCTGCAACACCGGCGATTCAGAAAGCCAAGACCAGAAGAGGTTCCGACGTGGCCAAAGCGAATTTCCGGCAAGATTTCGCTCGCCGGCAACTCGACTTCGGGTCTACAGAGCAAGGAGGAGAGAGAAGGAGATTGAAGGTTGGAGAGAGAGAGGGGGGGAGCGAGAGAGGAGGGAGGTGCTGTTAGTTGGCGTTGAAATGAAGACAAACGGAAGAAATTAAAAGAAATAGGATTAGACAGGGTGGGGTTTGGGTGATCTCAGATGCTGTTGAGATAAAATTTAAGATTCGGATCATAGCCGTTCACTTTTAGGTGGACGGCTGATGATTCCTTACAATGGGGAGAGGAGAATAGTTAGACTCGTGTCGGTGAGTGGTTGGCTCGTCAAGGCAATAGCGGCTGAGCTGAGTTTGCCATTATTGCACCGTTTTTTTCTTTTGTTTTTTTTATTATTGAATCACTTAATAATAATTTGTTAATTTATGATAATATTATAATTTTATTTATGAATTTATTTTAATTTAAAATTTTAAACTAATTTTGTATATAAATTTTGTAATGAAAATTTAATTTACAATATTATAATGTTGCAAATATTTGATAAAACTTTAATTTTTAATTAAAATTATATGCTCAATCATTTTCTTAAGTAATATTTTAATTTTGAGATAAAATATATATCACAAGTACATATTATGTAATTTTAAAATATTTAAACATTTCTATTTTTGATATTCTTAATTTTCTTTTAGAGGAATTTCTTCTTTTGCCCGTAATTTTTTGGCTTGTTAAAAAGATCCCTCACATTTACTGTAAGTTTGATATGGCAATTTATACACTTATCCCTTTTTTAATATAATTATTTAATGCAATAACAAATTCTAAACTATTCAACTTTTTGAGATTTTTTAATTCAGTGTTCAAATTTTTAAAATTTTTAATTGAGTGACCAACTTTTAAAAAACCTTAACAATCAAATTCAAAACGTTAGATTTTATTATTGTAACTAATAGATGGATATTTACGTGATATGGTCGAGTTGGTGAAGTGGGAGGCATGTTCAAATCCTCCTATCTATACTCTCTTGATTAAATCTGTCGTACAGGACTTGTCAAGTGCAGATTATCCAATTAATGTAATTTGCAGGCTATTGTGTAAATCCGATGGTTTACCCAGTACGTATGCAAATGACAACGATTGTGAGTTCCTCCGTTTCAAATACAAAACAATAGTGGACGTAACATTTTGAACTAAATTGTTAAAATTTTAAAATATTGGTCAATTAATTGAAATTTTTAAAACTTTAGACAATGAATTTAAAAAAATCTTACTTAGACACTTTTTAATATATATTATCTCTTATTCAATTGTTGGTAACTTTATTATAATTAATACCATACAACTTACTTTGGGTTATAAGTCACAATGCAAGTCTTCCAACTTTCAGTAATGCTTCGACAAAGTTGACGTTATTACATAAGACTGTCGTAAAATAAAGTTAAAGATAAAAATTACTATAAAAATAATAGTCTATTAATAGAACAAAACGTCGTAGTTTTAAAGACCTTTTACTATTTATTGACCTGAATGCTCTAATAAATAGGTCAAGTAAATACAAAGTCAATTTTTGAGATAGTTTGGTATCAGTGGTTATGAAATTTTGACAAAACACAATTTCCCGTACTTACCCTTCCCCGTACGATATCCTAACACTTAGCAACCGCTCTTCTTGTTAACAAAAGGGAATTCCTGAAAACGAGTGCCGTGTACGGAAACGGAATTTATGGGATCAACATGCGATGATCCTTTTTTTTTAATGTAAATAAATAAAAATTAATATGTATGAAAAAAGGGAATATGTAATAATTAAATAATATTATAAAACTTTAAATTACTAGTGGCAATAGATTCGTCAAACAAGGCTCGACCAATTCGACAGAGAGATGGGTCAGACAAAAACTTAATCGAGTCTGAGATAGGCATGCTTTAGCTTAAACCCGATCAAGTCTAAGACACTTTAACTTAAGCCTAAGCTTGACTCGATTTAATGCTTGTGTTAGTTGAACTTTTGGAGGGTGAATAAATAATTTTTTCCACCGTAAAAGTTTTTTTTAAGAAAAATGAATGTTTAACTATAAAATGAAAAATATTTGTTAGTAGATGTAACTTTTTTAACAGTTAAAATATAGTTTTTTAAGAAGTTCAATTTTGAAGCTTCTCAAAAAATACTTTTTAGAATAATTTTTCAGATTAATTAATAAACTTATTTTTTAATCTCATTTGTCCTTATGTTTTACACATAATTCCTACAATATTCACAAACTCATCTTCATATTTATTTTAAAAATTATATAATATTATTTAACTTTTTATATATTTTAATATTAGTTTTACATATGTTATAATTTATATAAAAAAATTTGGTTAGATATATTTTTATTTATATTTCATATGGTTTAAAATTATATAATAATTAATATATTGCGCTTTATATATTGTTTAATATACTTTAAATAATTTTTATTACAAAATAAAATATAATTAAAATTTAAAATATTTTTTATTTTTATATTGTCAAATAATTTATTAGATAAAGCTCTTAAAAAAATGCTCTTGTTTTTTTACTTTCCAAATCTAAACAGATGAGTTCGTACTTCGTACCCTTCAAAATTGATCTTAATACTCATGTAACTAAACACGTTAGGTTAGGTGTAACGATGATTCATTAAGAAGGGAAATTTTTAATTAAATCCAATCATAAAATCATAGCTATTAATGACATGAAAACGATAATTAGCTGGCTTTAAGCCGTGATTAGTAAAGTAATTAGACGAAGCCAAGCCGTTGAGCCGGCTAGCCCAGGACCACAAGACAAATTTGAAGTCGCTGCGTATAAAGGATTAGGAAAGCATTTAGTATCGCCACGTGTCTTCCAATGATTTGTTGGGGCGGCGTCATTTGATATTTCTGATTCTTTGTTTACTAATAACAACAAAAAAGAATTTCATAAAAAAAGCAAAGGTACTTTTACCTTTATCCTTTATTTTACAATTTATTTTAAAAATCATAAATTGAGATTTAGACTCAAATCTGCACAACCCGATCCCTCCTTAAAGTTAATGATCTCGATCCAAATCGATCAAATTTTAAGTAAGGTCTAAATTTTTTGTTAATTTTTAAATTTAAGGTTAAACTCGACCTCAGATTACTCAACTTAATTAGATATAATTTAAACTTTAAAAAATTTAAGTAAAAATAACTTTTGCAATAACTATTTTTAAATTTTTAAATCCACTTTATGAGCATTGGGTAGTAGTTGACTTTTTTCAATATTGTTTTTTATAGGCTTTTTCTAAGCCCTTTATGGGCCAAACATATGATAATCATAATAATAATAAAGCTAATGTAAGTTAATTATGGAGTCCAGATGGCTTAATCCTTATCATTTTACGTTAATTATGTTTTTTTTGCTCTTTTTGGTTGTTGCTTTTTATTGTCATTTATTCCATTACATCATCAAGTATTTAATAACCAAAAACTTTGCACCTTCACTAAAAATCAAATATAAAAATATATTGATACAATGTTCTATATTTCATTTTATATCATAATAAACTATTAAATAGAGATGGCAATAGGGTTCGGGCTCGTCTCAGCCCTGGTTGGATTAACCTCAAACAAGACATTGGGTCCAACCCAGGCGATGTTTTTGTATTTTCAACTAAAACATATCGGGTCAAGTCGAGTTTGACTCAGATTTGAGGCTAACTCTCTTTAGCCTGGTCAGGTTTGAGTTCAAACCTGTGATCTTGGACCCGATCGGGCCTCGGTCGAGTTTAGGTCTCATTGTCAATCCTAATATTAGATATACTTCAAAATTTTTATTTAATAGTTAAGTACACTAAATTATTTTGTAAATTTAAATTTCATTTAAAATTAAAATTTTAAGTATTGTTCATCCTGTATTATTTAGATGCTACTCAACCTTTTTGTTGAATTTTATTATTTTTTATTTATAATTATAAAACAACCTTTAAATTTTAATGTTATTTCCTTTTAAATAAAAAGTGCAAAATACATTAAATATAACAAAAAATTATGTAATAAATAAAAATATTACATTAAAAAAAGTCAATTTTAACTTTTTGTTCAATACCCACCATAACAATACTGACAAAACTTTTACATATTTACAAATTATTAAAAAATGATACATATCATCATCATGTTAATTGGTAGGGTATCCATCATATTTTATATTAATATTCTAAACTTTGATGCTACAATGTAATAAATACAAATGCCTCGAGACTAAGTCCAATTTGGACCTAGAGAGCAACTCGTATTTTTTTAAGACTAATAAAGGACTTAATTAATTTTCCCTTTAATAAACAACAAACTAAAATTACATTGTTTAAATAAAATCCCATTTTATAAATGGCGCGAATTGCAAAATCTTATAAACAATTGCCATCTATCAAAATCATGCAAAGTTCCATCTAAATCCCACTTGCCAGAGAAAAAAAAAGGTTTATTGCCATTTGATGGTGTATGAGAGGATACAGATTGATCTTCATTCGACCTGGTGCAGATAAATTTCACTATTTCATCTTATAAGATCATAAAAATAGACGGAGTAATGGCGTGGAAAGAATGCTTGTAAGAGGCATGAAATACTTTTTGATAATTAGTGATCCATTCATTAGGCGTCAACATTTCAAGCTTCACCAGTGATAACTATTTTGGGATCTCGATGATGATGGCTTGATCATGAGCATTATCTACTACCATATACAAAGCATCAGAAGTAAAATTTGAGAAGTTGAGATTTATGACACGATTTTACAAATGATAAATCATTCGGTGATGAAGAGTAGTCATAATAGTTGTAGGATCTTGCTTTGTTCCAATGACCTGGATCTGAAATTGAGTATTAAATAAGTTAATTGAATAATCTTTTTATCAATGTGTTAAAAATCAGACCCAAAGTGAAACTAGTAAGACAAGATATTTAATGTTTTAAAAGTCTAATCAACATTCGACTATCTTAAAACTGATTAAAGATTGAATAAAATTTAATTATTTAAAATATGATTAAAAGAGATTGGATTTACTCATTGAACAATTTGAGGTTTAATTAGACAAGTTAATTGATTTATTTTAGTTTATAGGAATTTATCAATTTACAAAAATTGACCGATTAAATAATAAAATGATCGATTTTTAACAACAATAATTATTAAAGTAAATTAAACAAAAATTTATAAAATTAAATAAAAATATAGACGATTTAAAGTTTTTACGGTTGAACCATCCGAACTGATTAAGTATGTTAATCTTTGCTTTTTATAACCTCCCCACTTAGTGCCAAATTAGTGTTGATTGTAAACTGGAATTCATTTTTCTTGTTTTGGATAAATATATGAGTTAGGTGCAGTGTTACGAATTTCGTACCGTACCGGCCGGTACCGACCGGTACGTACCGTACCGGCCAGAAACCGGTACCAGTACGAGTTTAATAGTACCGGTGACAAATACCAGTCGGTACCGGCCGGTATTCAAAATACCGGTCAAATACAGGCC
>JANVCL010000007.1:23460009-23472439 GCA_026546855.1 Erythroxylum incrassatum | reverse complement strand
AAAAATAAAACAAAACATGCTCTAAATTTTTCTTTTGATTAAAAATATACTAAAGGTTATTAATTAATTCTTTAAATATCTTACTATTAAAAATATTTAAAAAACTTAGATTTTTTTTACAAAGCACAATACGCTAAAGGAGAAGCTTTCCAGCAACTACAAAAGATGAATGTATGACTAGTTAATCATTTATTTATTCAAGAAAAAGATAAAGAAAAAGCTAAAAAGGGATTCCAAGGTCATGGTCATTCTTAACTTTGCTTTTTTATTCCCAATACTTTATGTTTTCTTCTCTCTAATCCCATGCCTTAAGAAACACCGAAACAGATGCAACATTTAGAACCAGAAAGGTAGAAACATACCCAAGACTTTCAGTCTTCCACCTAGAAAAGAATGAAAAGCTACAGACACAACCTGCAAATTCTCAAGAGAAGCACAGGAAAAATGAAACATAAACAGACTTATTAAGAGAGATAGCGAGAGAGGCGTGAGAGAGAGAGATGAAAAATACCTGTTGATGAAGAGTGAAGTGAACAGTGGCGAGGACGGCGTTTTGTCTCCTTAATCCCCAAAGTTTTAAATCTTTTGGTTTTTAATTTTAATTTTAAATGAAAAATCTTTTTTAAATGAACCGGTCGGTTCATTCTTTTACCGGTTTAGTGGTTTTTACCGGTTTGACCGTAAAATAAACGGGTTAATCACTCACAAAAAATAAGGGTAAACCGGACTATTTCATACTCTGATTCACTAGTTCATAGGTCCGACCGGTCGATTCGGTCCGGTTTTTAAAACACTGGTTGTCACCACTGTGGCCAAAAAAAATCCACTCTCTATGTCACGAGGGATTGTCCGAGAGTAAGAGCCTTCTGGGAAAAATTTCCCCCAGAGCTAGTTGCTACGGATTTCTTCCTATGAGATGAGGGGTTGTGGGTGCAATCCAACCTTTCGAAGCACTGTCACGTGAGGTATTTTGACAGGGCCTTTATCTTTGGAGTAGCCTGCTAGTTACTATGGCACCGGAGAAACAAAAGTGTCTTTGAATCAGACTTCACTTGGCCGATAGAAGGCGACAGAGCAGTGATGGAATATGTAAAACGGATTGAAAGGGCACGGGCAGCAGAAAGTTGTGTGTTTCCCACACAGGGCTTACCTCTGGGTAGTCTCGTTAGGTGGACAAAACCACCAGTGAACTGGGTCAAGTTAAACACAAATGGTGCAGTAAAACAAGGCACTACCATTGCTACTGCTGGGAGGACAATTTGCGATTGGCACGGTCAGTAGTGCGGTAGGTTTCTTCAACATATTGAAAGAGGCTTGCTGATAGCTGCAGAATTCTAGGGCGTCTACTTGGGTCTCAATCTAGCTTGAACTCTGAGTTATAGATGAGTCATCGTAGAAGTGGATTCCTTAGAAGTTATAAGCATTCTGTCCTCATCCAATCCAGTTTTATCTGATGAAATTTTTTTGGTGACAAATACCCATGGATTACTTCAACGAGATTGAGAAGTACAATTTCAGCACATGCATCAAGAAAGAAACCAGTATGTAAATAATTTAGCCTCAATCGCAGCCCTCGTCAATCCAAGATTGCATATTCTCCAAAAGCCTCCGATAATAGTAGTGGAGCTTTTGCACCGAGATAAAAAAGGAGCGCTGTATCGCTGATCCCAGTGTTAGTTAGCTTATTTTGGGCCTTTAGCTTTTTTCTTTGTATCAAAAAAAAAAAACTGTGACCACTTGAGATCCTACGTGGAAAGAATTGCAATTTCTTTTCTGCGGTGCTTCTAACTTTTTTTCAAAATTTTCTTTTAATAACGGTCAAATTATTTTAACGTGATATATTAATAGGTTAGTTCTAAAAAAGAATCTTAAATTTTACTAAATTTTATAATATTAGATTATTAGTTCAAAATTTAAAAAATGTATTAAAATGCTCCATTCTCAATTTGAAGCAAAAATAACCCGATGTTAAATTTTTTATTAAATTCATTATATCAAATTTATATATTTATGACGTGATTATAACATAAAATAATTATGTCACGTATTGAATTTATTATTTAACCAATAAATTAAATTATCCTTAAATATTAACATATTTTTAATTTATTAATTAATAAAATTTATACATGATATTAGACAATTGGATGTTACTCTAATTTGAAGTTTGAATAGACTCGGATCCAAATACAAACTGTCCTGCTAAATTTTAATTACATTTTATTTGAATTTGAATCAATGTTTTAAAAACTATACTGAAAATTAAATCGATGAGGTAAGAAGTTTAACGTTTAAAAAAGTTCAACTGGTATTAAACATTATAAAATCGATTAAAGATCAAATAAAATTAAAAAATTTAAAATATGGTTGAAAGAATTATTAAATAAAAAGTAATTGATTTAAGTTTATAAAAACTTCTTAATTTATTAATTTTTAATAACAAAAGTTATTAAAATAATTAAAATAAAAATTTAAAATTAAACTAAGATATTGATCTATTCAAAATTTTATTGAATTTTTTAATTATCTTACCCATTTCCATATCTATTTAAACCATTTATACTTGGAAAGAGAAGAAAACAAGTCTTAGGTTGATAAGCACTCATGCATGGAAGTGATGAACCAGAACAAGGCCCCAAAACTGCTACCTAAATTCTGCCATTAAAATACCTTCCCCAAGATATTATCCACACATTCCAACAGATACTGCTGGCCTACAAAACAAAACTCCATTCCATATCCTCGTCAACAGTCTAGGAATAAGACAAGACAAAGACAGGACAAGTTGTCTCTTTTCTTGTCTTCCTCCACAACACCAACACTTCAATTATTATACTCGGCCAATGTTCAAGTTCTTCCCCCACAACCCAAGTGATATCTACTCTGCAAAGCTAAACCTCAGCTCACATGGCAATCCAGAAATGGTTTCCACTATTTCTGTTATTGGTTCACATTCTGTGCGTTCAAGCGAAGTACATAGCTTACAACACAAGTTCAAGAATAGTTCCAGGGAAGCTCAACGTTCACTTGGTGCCTCACACGCATGATGACGTAGGTTGGTTGAAGACAATTGATCAGTACTATGTTGGTTCCAACAATTCCATTCAGGTCCTCCCCTCCATTAACGTAGTTTTACTAAATAGTGGTTGATTTGAGAAAAAAGTTGCTAACTTTGCTGCGATTTGTTGGTCGGTGGTGTGTTCTACAGGCAGCATGTGTCAAGAATATACTGGACTCTTTAATTCCAGCGTTGTTGGCAGATAGGAATCGCAAGTTTGTATATGTCGAACAGGTTTTTATAGTTTTGAATGACCTGAACATTTCACTCTTTGAAGATAGTTTTCGATTTTTGTTACCTTAGGGATTTAATTTCCTGAGAAAAAGGTTCTGTTATCTATGCTACAGGCATTTTTCCAACGTTGGTGGAGAGAACAGAACAAGAAAGTTCAGAATATAGTCAGGAAGCTTGTCAGATTCGGTCAACTTGAGCTAATGTAGCATAAAATCCACCCATCGATACACTTTTTGTTGTTTATATTCATTAACATAGAAGATGCGGATTGGTTATGTAAAATCAGATCATATTATCACTTTTCCTATGTATAGAGTCGGATGCATTGTGTTCTGGGAAGCAGTTTTTTATGAACTTGTGATGTAAATTGTTGTTCTGGATCTTCGGATTGCAGAAATGGAGGCATGTGCATGCACGATGAGGCCACAGCACATTACATAGACATGATTGATCAGACAACTCTGGGGCATAGATTCATCAAACAAGAGTTCAATGTGACTCCTAGAATTGGTTGGCAAGTCGATCCCTTCGGACATTCTGCAGTTCAGGCTTACTTGTTGGGTGCACAGGTTTCTAATTCAGATGAATATTTCTTTTTTGATCTTCTCATTGATCACTCGTCGACAAGTTTGATCTTTTGGGATTTGCTTCTATGAGTAGTTAGACACAGGGGGACTTGTTGGTAAATAAAAGCTGCTATGCAGCTTCATATCCAGCAAATTTATTGAACACAATCTCTGGTTTCAGGTTGGATTTGACTCTCTTTTTTTCGGACGAATCGACTACCAAGACATGATTAAACGGAAGAATGAGAAGAGTCTTGAGGTTGTCTGGAGGGGCTCTAAAACTTTTGGTTCGTCAGCACAGGTTAGTATCTTCACCTGTTTCCGCTTTGTCTATAATGCAGTCTAAGATGCCAGATAATATAAGCACACATCCAAATCAACAAATATCTTCTTTTCAAACGTTCCTGCTCATTACTTTTTGATTATTCATATTAATTGTCTTATTGAGTTGCATTTGTGTAGATATTTGCTGATGCATTCCCTGAGGGTTATGGAGCTCCAGGTGACTTCTACTATGAAGTGAATACTGAGCATTTTGATTCCCCCATTGTCCAGGTAAACCACAAGTCAGACTCTTTTAGTAAATAATTCTTGGCAATTCACTTTTAAGTTTATATTTCTTCAATATGGTGATTCTTGTTGCTCTTCTTACGTCGAAGGATGATACCGATTTGTTCGACTACAATGTACCCGAGCGAGTGAACGAATTTGTATCTGCTGCAATGACTCAAGTAAGATCATGATTCTGTTTCTTCACTTTGATTCTTGAACTCTCTAGTTTGCTCTGAAGACTTCTATTCAGATTCAATAGCATATCACCTGCCGTTCGTAGACTTACTGACTTGAAGATTGAGGACCATGTATCTTATTGATAATCTTTTGGCTGTTACAAGTATAGGAGTGGAAGCTGTTGTAAGAACTACTTGATTGTATCACCTTGCCTACAGAATTACTTCTTTAATCTTTGTTGCTACTCCAGTATCGTGCTGATATTAATAGTAAGTCTTACCGTTTCCAGGCTAACGTAACTCGAACGGATCACATCATGTTTACGATGGGGACGGATTTCCAGTATCATTATGCCGAGACATGGTTCACGCAAATGGACAAACTTATCAACTATGTAAATCAGGTTAGTCCTAACTGAGACAGCGCATGATATCTTTAGGTAGCTTTCATGTGTTGTTCCATGTTCTTTATGAGGTGCCCGCCCAGCCCTTGCCTAGGGCCTTCCCTAATTCTGATAAAAGTCCTTTATGATGCTTTCTGAAGTCATTTCATCATATTAAGTTCCTAACACATGATGCTAATGGAAGTTCTGGATTGAAATACTTGCAGGATGGGCGAATCAATGCCCTGTACTCAACCCCTTCAATATATACCGATGCTAAGCATTCGACAAAGGAATCCTGGCCTCTCAAGACCGATGACTACTTCCCGTTAGTTCATTCAAATACCGATTGAATTTTACTTGCATTTAGTCTCTCCCTGCAGTTTTAACCTGTCCAATATGGTTCACATGTATCAGCTATGCGGACAAAGAAAATGCTTACTGGACAGGATATTTTACGAGCAGACCAGCCCTCAAAAGCTATGTTAGAAAACTGAGTGGCTACTATTTGGTAAGACCAGATTAGTTATCTTGGGGAATTCTTGAACAAATTATGCTCACTGAACAGCAATGACCATACAGGCAGCGAGACAACTAGAATTTTTTAAAGGGTTTAGTAAAGCAGGACCTAACACGGAATCTTTGGCCGACGCTTTAGCAACTGTTCAACATCATGATGCAGTTTCTGGCACAGAGAAGCAGCATGTTGCTAATGATTATGCAGCACGGTTGTCAAAAGGTCATACAGAGGTTTGTTTTCGCTATTCCAGAAGCTTTTATTGCTAAATTTTAGTCAAGTCTAATAATGTATCTTTCAGGCTGAGAAAGTGGTTGGAGCATCTCTTTCTTGCATAGTAGATTCGTCTGTGAAAACTGGTTGCATCAATCAAGTGAATAAGTTTCAGCAGGTAAAAGAGCTATTCTGCTTAAATTCTGTCTTGTTTCACTTTGTATCAACCTCTTACTTCTAAGGATTTGGTAGACACTGATCCCTTAATTAGATTGTACTTCCGGCGGCTGATTTTGTTGGAATTTACAGTTTCACAAATTTAGATATAGAAGTACAATCGTCGTTCATTCCAGCCTTGCAATTATGAGAACTTCCATGCCTCATTTATCAACCATCATGAACATAGTTGATACATCCTCGAGCTATATTGGTAGTGAAAGTTTTCCATTCGGACTTTATGCTATATTTACTTGTGGCTTTCTCTTTTGTTTCAACTGTTTCAGTGCCCTCTTCTGAATATAAGTTACTGTCCTGCATCAGAGGTTCGTCTGTCAAATGGGAAAAGCTTGGTGAGGACTAAGGAGAAAGAATGAAATTTCACAATCTTGAGTAGAATTGTCATTTCACTGCACTAAAACACATATCGTTATGATATCTTCTGTAGGTGGTCGTTGTTTACAATTCCTTGGGATGGAAAAAGGAGGATGTTATAAGATTTCCCGTGAGTTCGAAAAGTCCGATCACTTCCTGAATAACTCAGTTTCCATGGAGAGAAACCACGTTCAACTAGATTGTATATAATGTGTATATAGTCCTCATGAATTGCCTATTGTTTGAGAAACTATACAGAAACTAACAAATTCTGGAGAAAGATAGACAGCTTCACATGTATAGTGTTTATGTTCTATATGCAATGTTCTGACCTGGCCTAACTTGGTGTAGGTTATAGATGAGAACGTCATGGTTAAAGATTCAAGAGGAAACAGAATTGAATCTCAGCTTTTACCTTTGTTGGATGCCTCCATAGGCATAAGAAACTATTATTCTAAAGCATATTTGGGCATCTCTCCCAATGTCACTCCCAAATACTGGCTTGCATTCTCTGCATCTGTACCTCCTCTGGGTTTCAACACCTATATTATTTCGTCCCCTACATCAATTGATAAGCAAGGTGGTATGCATGGTAATTTTTGGACCTGAAGTAGCTATTACATAGAAGAAAGGTTTTTATAGATTTTAACGTGAGAGATCCGGTTGCTCCTTTTCTCTTTATGCCTACAGCTGCAACTTCTGACATGCAAAACCTCAGAACAGAATCACCAAAAACAGATGGAGTCCAAATAGGGCCAGGAAATCTGAAATTAATTTATTCCAGGAAAGAAGGAAATCTTAACACGTACATAAATAGCAGAAGATCGGTATGCTACCTTCTAATTTCTTCATCCCGATATGTTTGTTATTCATGGATATTTATCCTTAAGTTCTAGGAATAAGGTACATTTCTAAAATGAGCTTGCACCTGAGTAGTTTGAATCTGTACTTCAAGGTAAAAGCTTCTCTGGAGCAAGTATATGGCTATTATGCAGGGTATGGGGCAACCAAGAACGATACACAGGTATTACAAACCTTCTCATTCGATTATCACCTTTTTGCTGTATCATTGTCCCATCAGGCATGGACAAATTTGTTTAATACTAAGGAATTCAACTTTCTGAAGGCCTCTGGAGCATACATCTTCCGTCCGAATGGGAGCTATCCTATCGAATTTGACGGAAAGGTAGAAAAGATCCTCTGGAGTGCTTAACTCATGAAGAGTTTGTTTTTACTTTCAATGAAATGTTGAGCTATATTTCAGGTTGATATAACTATTTTGCGGGGGCCATTGCTCCATGAAGCACATCAGCGAATAAATTCATGGATTTATCAGGTATTTTGTCTCATTCCGCAATTGATTATGAAAATCAAGTTGTAAGTTTCAACTTTCCAAGTCCAGAAATAGAAATATTAGTATAGTTAGATACATTATGTAAGGTATCAGGAAGGTTGTGTGCTTATCATCAGCTTGAAGTGGCAACTGATGAGCTGAGGGAAGGTGCTAATTCAACCACAGTTAGGCAAAGGGCATCCTTTAACTTACAGTCTACAAGAGAAACTATTTTCAATAAGAAAAGTGTATCTTACAGTTCAAAATTATAAGTATCAAAGATTTGTGATATTATATAGCTATTGCTTTCTGTGACTGATCCATAGTTGCATAAACAGGTAACCAGATTATACAAAGGAAAAGAACATGTTGAGTTTGAGTTCACTGTAAGTCTAAAAAAATTTTGTTAATGTAAATCCGTGCTTTCACCTTTGGTGTTTCTCTGAAGAGAGTAAACGGTGCCATAGGAACAATTCTCACCAATTTTGTCAACATCAGGTTGGACCGATCCCGATTGATGATGGTATTGGCAAAGAGATCATAACTAAAATCATAACAACTACAAAAAACAACAAAAGATTCTATACGGATTCAAATGGCCGTGATTTCATTGAAAGGGTATGTTCCTTATTTGGTGAGGTAACTTTTCAAAAAGGGCCATTGTCACATTGCTATTTTGTGTTAATCAAATTTTCTTTTGCAGGTTCGAGAATACAGAAAAGATTGGGATCTGCAAGTAAATCAGCCTGTAGCAGGAAATTATTATCCGGTAAAAATGCTTTATGACTGGATTACATTTACACAGTCAGTTACTTGAAGATCGTTTGTCCTTCTGTTAGAAAGTTGTCACGTAGTAACCCCCATGACAGACACCTTCTCGGACCATAGTTACTGATTAAGGCTTTTCTGCTTGGAAAATGAGTGAATATGCTGTTGCATAAAGTCCTGGATATGTAACTCTCAATATATCATCTTTCTGCGTTCTGTGGAAATTATAGATAATACATAGCATATCGCTAGCCTAATGGAACCACTAAATTTGGTTACTGAATTACAAACCGAGAGGAAATTGAGATGCAACTGATGAAGAAAAATGATAAGGGCTTTAGACAGTAGTTTAGTAGTACTTTGACCTTCTTCACACCACTGAAGTTTTGCTTGCCCATACTCGCTTAGTTGATTATTTTTTCAGCCATCCTTATGTTTGTTTTCATCACCTCAGATTAATCTTGGAATGTACATGAAGGATAACACCTCAGAGGTATCCATTCTGGTTGATCGAGCAGTGGGAGGGTCAAGTATTGTTGATGGGCAATTAGAAATCATGGTCCACAGGTTCTTCCTAAAATCTTTTTCTGCAAGTAGATAAGCTAACACTATAGTCGAACTTCTGGAATAAATGATTTTTTTTCTTCCTATAGGAGGTTGCTCAAGGATGATGATAGAGGTGTATCAGAGGCACTGAATGAAACAGTTTGTGTTCATAATGAATGTACAGGATTAACAGTAAGCACATTTCACTTCTGCAGTATAGACTTCTCTTTAAACATTCTGCTTAAGTATATTTTACTTGCATTTACAGATTGTGGGAAAGTATTACCTCAGAATTGATCCTGTCGGGGAGGGAGCTAAGTGGCGTCGATCATATGGACAAGAGATATATTCTCCATTCCTCTTAGCCTTTGCAGAGCAGGTGAAACTCAGGGCACTGATGCATTTAGGTTGTTAAATTATGTTCACCTATTCTCATGTTATTATGAACATTTTGCAGGATGGAGATCATTGGACAAAGTCCAGCGGTACAAAATTTTCTGGGATGGACTCTTCTTATGTTTTACCTGACAACGTGGCAATTATAACTCTTCAGGTGTGTAACTTTCTTTGGTATTGAAGACTGTCTTAGGCATAAACATAAAATCAGTAAAAGTTAACTCCCGAGGCCTGTGTTTTTCAAGCAGATTGTTCAGTCTCAGTCTCTCAATTCAAAGCCAGAACTCATTGATTTTTCCCAAATAAGCTACCTTGCCATTAATCTTTTTATAGTTCAGTACCTTACTCATTCTTAAACTGCAGGAATTGGAGGACAGAAAGGTGCTACTTCGGTTGGCACACTTGTATGAGGTATGTACTGATCAGTTTCTGCTTCTTAAATTTCATATTCAGAGATCCCCCACTTTTGTTCCCATTTCAATTTCCAACTATTTCTTTGCTTTAAATACAAGATTGGAGAGGACAAAGATCTCTCGATTATGGCAAGAGTTGAGCTGAAAAGGGTCTTTCCTTTTAAGAAGGTAAGAGAAAATGGCTGCTCAAAGATGAAAATTTTAAGGCTTATTAGCACCAGAAGTACATGGTTATAAGTAAAGTTTCAATCTCGATTGAATTATTAGGTAAACAAGATCACAGAAACAAATTTATCTGCAAACCAAGAAAGAGCAGAAATGGAGAAGAAGAGACTGGTTTGGAAAGTAGAAGGAGATTCTGGGGAAGAGCCAGAGGTGGTGAGAGGAGGTCCTGTAGATCCAGAAACACTAATCGTTGAGCTTTCTCCAATGGAAATCCGTACCTTCCTCATAGAATTTGCTTCTAAATAAGGTCCATGCAAGGCAATGCAGATTAGACATGGATTTGCCTCCACGTTGAGTACACCGTTTCTTGTTTTGTTACAGTGAAAAAGACTAAGTTGGTCTCAATCCAATAAGTTCATCTGATTAAATTAACATCTTGAACAGTTTATGAAATCGTCCAAGGAATTAAAACTTGGACTGGAATTGTTGGCTGTAGTATAATAAAGAATCATATAATTCATCCATCCAAGAACATCAATTCAGAAGGAAAACGATAGAGACATACAAAAGTTCCATAATCTCGTAATCAAACAAGAGCAAAACAAAAACCAGTTCTCTCTCTTCTCGTCTTCTTGCATACACTTCAATGTTTAAACCTTGGCCAATGCGCAAGTTTGACCTCCCAAAACTTAGCTACTCTCCAAGCTATAACATGGAAATCCATACATGGTGGCCTGTATTGTTGTTTCTGGTAACGACGATGCCGATTCTGTGTCTTGAATCCAAGTACATCACTTACAACACGACTTCCAGAATAGTTCCAGGGAAGATCGACAGCTCACTCGGTGCCTCGTGTTGGTTGATAGAAGACTGTTGATCAGTACTACGTTGGTTCCAACAAATCCATTCAGGTTCTCTCTTTTGTTCAGTCTCTTTAGAGCCTCCATTAATGAAACTTGCCAATCTTCAGAGTGACTGATCAATTTTGAATGTGTTCTACAGGGAACCTGTGTCCAAAATATACCGGATTCTCTGGTTCCTGCCTTGTTGGCTGATAAAAACCGCAAGTTTGTATATGTTGAGCCGGTTTTTTCATCAGTTTTTTATTGAATCCAGTGTTTCTCAAAGATTTCACTGATAAGACAAACTATGAAAAGATTTCTTTTATGTACTTTACAGGAATTTTCCCAGCGCTGGTGGGGAGAACAGAACAGGAGTGTTCAAAACAAAGTCAGGAAGCTTGTCAGATCCGATCAACTTTAAGCTAATGTAGCATAAAACCCACGTACACTTTTCTCCTTGTTCATAGACAGTAGTCGATATTGTATAGTTTAGATTCTTCAGACATGGAGATATCAGATATGTGCACGCATGATGATGCAACAACACATTATATAGACGTGATTTATCAGACAACTTTGGGACATAGATTCATCAAGCAAGAGTTTAACATGACTCCTAGAATTGGTTGGCAAATTGATCATTTTGGACATTCTGCGGTTCAGGCTCATCTGTTAGGTGCAGAGGTGTATAAACCCAGTTATGATTTCTCACATATCTGTTCAATGATCTAGTTGTATCACTCATCAGCACACATATGATACGATCCTTGGAGTTTCTTACCCGGCCTGCCTTACTAGTTTAGTTTCTTCAACACATAGCTTCTGGACTTAGGTTGGATTTGACTCTCTCTTCTTTGGACAAATAGATCAAGACTGGATTAAACCAGCAGTTTCTTTGAGGTCGTCTGAAAAGGCTCCAAAACTTTTAGATCATCAGTAAGGCAAGTGTCTTTATCTATTTCCTGATTGTTTGTAAGTCTGATTATTCAACAGTAATTTCAATTCAGGTTTAATAAAATTAGACATGAAAAAAGTTGATTAAATTTATAAAGACTTTCACCTCTTTTCTCTTTCTGATATAAGATTGTGATACTTTTATGTGCGATTTCAAAGTCTTCTCCTTAAACTCTTGATGTCCTTACCAAGTCTGATCCACAATCCATAATTAAAGTTGTTCGATCAATTTAAATATAAACTAAGATGGAATAATTATGAAATCTTACATGAAAAATGAATAGTACAATTCAGAGAGGTGAGGTAAAAACCTTTACATGTTTACAAAAAAGATTACTAACTAAAGATGATGGAAGAAGTATTGAATGAAACAGTATGTGTTCATAATGAATGCAGAGGATCGACAGTAAGCACAAAACTCATTCATTTCAGCACCCTGGACTGCTGTTCACGTATGTTTTACTTGCATTTACAGATTGTGGGAAAGTATTACCTTTGGATAGATTCCATTCGCGAGCGTTAACAATCCACCTTTTACTCAATCTATACCAACTAAGCCCATTAAAACCTATACTCGTAGAAACAAATTGGAAAAAGGGGGAGTGTCAGCTGCCATGTAGGCAAGTTGTTAGAAGGTAGTTATGGAGAGAGAATGAGGGGGGATACAGTTGTCCATTGAGGACAAAGAAGAAGAAATAGTTTCTTTAATCATTGTTAGGAATA
>JANVCL010000007.1:23433039-23445523 GCA_026546855.1 Erythroxylum incrassatum | reverse complement strand
TGTTATTATTATTATTAGTTCTATGTTCTATGTTTTTTTGTTAGAGTTATAAACTTAATTTTTGTAGAATTAAATATCTAAAATATAAATTCCTATAAGAATATTCAATGAAATACTAAAATATATAATATTCATACTCTTATAAAAAAATTTAAATTAATGTCCTTAGAAGTCATTTTACACATAAACAACTAATATTAAATAACTAATTTTACTAAACATTTCTAACAAATAGTTAATTCAATCCGCTATCAAATCAGTTAGCAGCTAATAACTAATACAATCAGTTAATTGTTAATCAAGGCCGTACGTAACTAGACTGTTACATATTTTCCGTGCCATGGACTTAAAAATATCACGTAAAGTTAGAGTAGGTTTGGAAAGGAAGGAGATCGTCTGTTACATATTTTCCGTGCCATGGACTTAAAAAAATGTGTAGAGCAGATGGGATGGCAAAAAGCAAGAATAGGATATTTCGTTTCATTCCTGAAAATAAATATTCAGCGACAGCCATGAAAAGTCGCAAAGAAAGAAAGAGCTACGGAGCTCCGTTCTTCTATACAAGAACCAGCTTAACCCGTCAATTGCGTTGCGGTCATTAACAAAACAACACAAATCCCGAAACACCAACCGACAACACCAGCAAGACGAAGAAGAAGATCCCTCAGAGCAAAGAGTTTCGACAAAAGAGGTTGACGAACGAACATGCATTTCTCGAAGCTCGACGACTCGCCGATGTTTCGGCAACAGGTTCAATGCTTCTCCCTCTTGTTTCCTACTTCTGGCTTGTTGAAGTTTAAGCTTAGTTCTTGCTTTGATGGGTTGGTGGTGATGAAGCAGATACAGTGCATGGAAGAAAATGCTGAGATATTGAGAGGGAGGTGCCTCAAGTTCTACAAAGGATGCCGCAAGTATACGTGAGTCTGTAAAAATAGAGTTAAGTTTCATAAGATTTGATTTTACAGTGTAAAGGACACGTTGTTGTTCTCTGTTTCAGAGAAGGGCTTGGAGAGAGGTACAATGGAGATATAGCTTTTGCCTCTGCCCTTGAAATATTTGGAGGAGGACACCATGACCCTATTTGTGTCGCTTTTGGAGGTACCCATTACTATGATTGTTTCGTTCTTCGATTCTGGTGAGGATGATCGGTTCAATATGTTAGGATTCTGCCTCGTTAAGTTTCGTCAGAAACTACTTTTTCTTTTCATTTTGATGAAGCGAATCATTCCTTCTGTCTTCTCTGTAACGAGTAGAATGTTATTATCTTGTGAACTTCATGGAATCTATTGTGTAGAAGAATACTTTCAACCCTTTTTTCCTTCTCTTCAGGACCTGTTATGAACAAATTTACAATTGCGTTAAGAGAAATTGGGACATATAAGGAGGTTCTTCGATTACAGGTAGAGCACATGCTAAATGACAGGTTGCAACAGACCATCAATGTTAACCTTCAAGAAATTAAGGTAGACCTGAAATGGTGATTTAATCACTTGGATTTATATAAAATATCTCGTGATTCCTTTACATAAACTTTCCTCTTGTCTGTTGGTTTATGACTGATACCTCAAGTTTTTTCAGGAAGCCCGAAAGAGGTTTGATAAAGCTTCCTTGGCTCATGATCAGGTGGGTATTTCATTTGAATGTACTTGTATGATCGCATGTTCACTGTGTTATGGCTTGCCCCTTTCTTTGAAATGATCAGGTGGGTTTTTTCATTTGAATGTCATTGTATGATTGCATGTTCACCATGTTATGGCTTGCCTTTTCTTTGAAATGCATCATTGTTACTTTGTTAGAGTTGGCAATGAGCCTCCTCGGAAAAAAATTTCAGGCTTGAATATTCAAGTTTGAACTCGAGTCTGATCCTAGTTAATATAGTTAAACTCATCGAATTCAATACAGATTGACCAGATTTCACAAAAATAATTGGTCTGAAAAGCTATATTAAATCTGAGTTTGAGTCTATTGATTTTTGGGTCAAAGCATTTCAAGAGAAGATTTAGCTACTTAAGTTGTTACTTTTTGCAGGTTGTTTTGTGTGTGTGTGTGTGACTGGTCATCTCTTCCGTTGTTGTTTGATGATTATAGGGTTTGTTTCTGATTAATTTCTGCTTGGTCATGACACTTAATGCCAATGTCAAGTTGTACTGCAGGCCCGTGAAAAGTTTCTCTCCTTGAGAAAGAGCACGAGGATGGATGTAGCTGCTGCCATTGAAGAGGTACTTCTAACTTCAAACTACTCTTCACTGGTGCATGGATTGATCAGGTAGATTATCAAGGATATCCAGCAAGTGGGTTCTAATTTCTTTTTTAGAGATATTCCAGGAAATGCACAATGCAAGATCCACTTTTGAACAAGCACGCTTTAATTTGGTAAGTGATTCAATAAAAGTTATGCAGAACACATGATTTTGCAGTTCATTACTCTGGAAAGTTTATGAAGGGAGTGGGTTTCTGCTCCAGGTTAGTGTGCTTTCTATTGTCGAGGCCAAGAAGAGATATGAATTCTTAGAAGCTGTTAGTGGGACAATGGATGCTCATCTTCGATTCTTCAAGCAGGTGTTTCTAAGATCATGTGATGACTACCTGTTGCTTCCTCCTGAAGATTTGAAGTGCATGTTCATGGTTTTTTTATTTCCTGATTCTTACAGGGTTATGAACTATTACATCAGATGGAGCCTTTCATTAACCAGGTAATTTCCATCTTCAAGATTACATTGCTACCTTCGAGCTCCGCCCTGATGAGGACATGCATAACCCTTATATGATCATTTGATTGCACTAAACTTGCCTCAATCTCACTTATCACAGGGGGAATGAAATTAGGGGTGCCAGTGAACTAGACTCGATTGAGTTTTAGGTTTTAGGTTCTTATTCGAACTTTAAATTTTTATTAGGACTTCAGACCAACAATGTCGGGTTTGAGCCAGGTGCCTGAAAAAATTTATTAAGTCTACACCAAGCCTGAATTGAAGTCAACGAACAAACCAGACCCTTTTGCCACTACTAGTCAGAATATTAGCATCTATACTTAAAAGGATTGCCTCCTTGCCATTCACCTGATAACATAATTTGTCCAAGAAACAAATTGATAAGAATTATGTGAATGCTTACACAATCTCATTTATCATACAGAGTAGTGTCATAGAAGGCATTGCACGAACCATTCTCTAAAGAGAGTTAGAGATTACAGTTCCCTTAGATTGCCTGATCTGTACTTGAGCTTGAATTGTTCCTACAAATGCATCAATGCTTTACCATAATATAGGACACATTTCTACAAGAACGAACCTAAACAGTTATTTCCTGGTCTTTATTGAGAATGAAAACCATTTAATATCTCAAAATCCACCCTTCTCTGTGGAGTTTGTATGCAGCCTCCTAATTGGTTTGGAATGATGAGTCAGATACTGTCACACCTTACTACACCATGGCTCAGTTTTGCACTATATCTATGAAAACCATCTGTAACCTGCATGTTATTAATTGATTTCTTTCCTTTAAAGCAGAGGATTCTTCAGCAGATAGCCGTATAGAGAAAGGGAAGTCTTAAATCTTAGCCTTTATATATAGTTTTATGGTCTATTACAGGTCTTGGCTTATGCACAGCAGTCTAGAGAATGTTCTAATTATGAGCAGAAGGCTCTTAATGAAAGGATTGAACATTACATGAGACAGATTGATCGGGAAAGTAAGCAGTCTTTAAATGGTAATTGTTCTCCTCGTGCTGAAGGTGTCGCTTCTTTCCCTAGGGCTTCCCATAAAGTGATAGAGGAAGTTGTGCAATCTGCAGCATCCGGGAAGGTAATTCCATGTGTAACTGGTCTGTTCTTTCAGAATCAACTTTCTTATTTTGTAATAATGCAAATTTGCTCTCTTCAAAACTTCGAAAAAATTCGCGACTGGGTAAGTAATCATCTTAGGCCACTGGATACAACACAATGTGCAGGTCCAAACCATCCGAGAAGGATATTTGTCAAAACGTTCATCAAATCTAAGGGGTGATT
Organism: Erythroxylum incrassatum; assembly: GCA_026546855.1. Classification (NCBI taxonomy): domain Eukaryota; kingdom Viridiplantae; phylum Streptophyta; class Magnoliopsida; order Malpighiales; family Erythroxylaceae; genus Erythroxylum; species Erythroxylum incrassatum. Next base: position 23,441,516 of record JANVCL010000007.1, on the reverse strand, counting down.
GGAAGAGAAGGTTCTTTGTTCTTGACAGTCGAGGGATTCTTTACTACTATCGCAAACCATTCGGTTGGACAACTGTAAGTCACTAGTGTGAACACAGCTTGTGATTCTGAGAGTTTTATGTGCTGCTCCTTTATGGCCAAGCATGCAGCTTACTTGATCGTATTGTTTCAGGCAGGTTGTAGTCAATCACAAAGTAGTGTTTCTGAAAATAGTCACGGGTTGCTTAGTCGATGGCTCTCTTCTCATTACCATTGTGGTGTTCATGATGAAAAATCTGCTGCACGTCATGCTGTGAATCTACTAACATCTACAATTAAAGTTGATGCCGATCAGACAGATTTAAGGTTTTGCTTCAGAATCATAACACCAGTGAAAGTCTACACTTTGCAGGTGCCTTCATGAAAATAATAAAAATTGTGTTTTTTCGATTTTTCTTATTAGAATCTGGTCATCAGTTTGAGGATTCAGATCATACCTCCAGCAGTTCTTAGCTGTATTTGCTTGCAACACAGGCGGAGAATGCAGTGGATCAAATGGACTGGATTGAGAAGATAACTGGAGTTATCGCTTCATTATTGAGTTTTCAGAATCCTGAAGAAGTAACTTTCTTAACTTATTCTTGGCTTAGTATTCACAGATTCAATATATTGATTATGGGTGCCTCAAATCAATTTTCAGCTTCTTTCTGCCAGTATGGATGCCGGTGACTGTTGCTCTGTCAGTGATGGTAGCTCAATAGTAGATATTCCTGACATGGATCAGCAGGATATACTAGAGTTCACAACCAAAAATCTCACCACCGGAAACCATTCATCCAATTTGCAACAACGAGAACATGGTGTGAGAAGCGGAAAGCCAATTGATCTATTGAGAAGAGTACCTGGAAATGATAAATGCGCTGATTGTGGGGCGCCTGAACCAGACTGGGCATCTTTGAACATAGGTGTTCTTATTTGCATTGAATGTTCTGGTGTTCATCGTAATCTTGGTGTACACATCTCCAAGGTAATTTACTATCTTTGGTGCTCATAACTTCTTGGTCATCTCATAGTGCTTCAAATGGTGTTCTTGTATGAATCACAGATACTTATCATGTTCTTTTCGTTTTCACCTTGCATTATCGTTAATGTTTTGCTCCTTCTGCTCATTTATATAGTCTTGCACTAACTTTCACTTCAGGTAAGATCACTGACGCTGGACGTGAAAGTATGGGAGCAATCTGTCTTAAATTTGTTTCAGTCACTAGGCAACATTTACATAAACTCAGTCTGGGAGGAAATGTTGCTGCCAAGTTCGTCTCCATCTGATGAAATAGCTAAAGGGTACGTGAATCTTAATCCATTGATGCCTGGCTCTGTATCTTACGTTTTCTTGAAAGCTAATAATAAGTTGCTAGTCTTTTATTATGTAGCTTCCCAGATTCTGATAGAAAGAGACAAGGCCGAATAACAAAACCAATTCCTGATGATCCAATTTCAGTAAAGGAGCAGTTTATTCATGCGAAGGTATATCTACCATTGTTTAAAATACTCGGATTCAAATCAAAGAGCTAATCTCTGTGGTTGATCTGATAAACTTTGTAACAAATACTTGTTTTTTTGCTTTTGCAATGCAGTATACAGACAAAATGTTCGTCCGCAAAATGAAAGACAATCCCCATCCCCTTCATGTGACACAACAGTTGAATGAAAGCATTCATGCGAATGATATAAAAACAGTTTACCGCAATATTATCTGCTCCACTCCAGATATCAATGCCATACGTGGGCCAGCATCTTTAGGTAAACCCCGTCAGCTCTTGCTGCAGTAGCAAGAGAACACAAAAAATCCTGATATTGAGCATTGTTGTTTTGAAGGTGATAATATTGAAGTTCCAGTCACAAAGGAAATTTTTTATGGATGCTCTCTGCTTCACCTGGCCTGCCTAACTGCAGATATTGGCATGGCAGAGCTTCTACTCCAATATGGTGCAAACATAAATGCCTGTGATTCAAAAGGTCGAACTCCGTTACATTATTGCATTATCAGCAGGAGATCTGGAATTGCAAGATTGCTTCTTATTAGGTGGTTTTCTTTTTTTCCTCTTAAGCATTTCTTTTACTAATATCTTCTGATAATATCTAAATGATTCCCCTGCTGATCGCTCATTTTCATGGATAGATTCCAAAGCTTTTCCTGGTTCACCATAATTTATTTATAGGCTCTGTGATACGTTGAATGCTTGTTCAACCACTTCAAGTAGTTACCATTGAGCTGAACTTTTTCAACCGTTGGTATCTAGCAGTCTTCACTATTGTTAAAGAATCATCTTCCCTTTACTAATTCCATCAGGATTTTCTGGTATTAGGGAATCAGCTTACTATCTTACAGTTCATTATCTTACCAAAGGTCACTCATGACTATACCAACCATTGCAGAGGAGCTGATCCACGAGCTGCAGATGGAGAAGGTAACACTGCTCTTCAACTTATTAAAGACTCGGCGCTCAATGACAATGAGCTTCTTGGTCTGTTAAACGACAAGCAAATGAATTGCTAAGTCATAGCCTGGAGACAACTAAATGATGGATCACCAAAATGCAGTGAAGGGGTTATGCATATCATAGTCTTGAAATTGGAACATCTGTTCCATGTTACAGAACAATGTGTTTTGGCTAGCTAGGACTTCCAATTTCAGGATTATTTAAACGATTAGTATGTATATAAATCATCTTTCTAACTTTATGACCTAAGGGTTTTTGTTATTGCAGTCTTCTATATAAATAATAGGTAAATGCACTGAACTACCGACATCAATGAAATTCATGTGATTAAATTGTCATTGACAACATTGCTCGAGCAACTATGAGGACCAAATGATATTACCATGTTATTACAAAGTGCTATGAAAAGTGTTAACACGTTAATTGCCCAAATATATGACAAAACAAGTGAGATGGACAAGAAACACTTACCACAAAACATTTCTTTATAAATTTACATAATGCCGGTTGTTTTTGCACCAACAGATGGCTCGGTGCCCTCCCTAGCTTGAGTTTGAATTCTGGAAAAAATGTTCCAATTGAAGAGGAAGCACATCAGGACAATAAGTTGTGACAGCAAGTATAATGCCAAGCTGCTAAAGTCAACCCAAAAATATTGAAGAGACAGAAAAAAGGCATGAACAATCAATTATTACCTAGTTGGGCATAAAATGCAGCCTCAGATAGAAATCTGGGGAAGGAAGCTGCACATAAAATCAGACGGTGGATGAGCTGTAAAACTTTTTATGATGAATGAATTAACAGCATAGGCTTAACGTCCTGTAAACAGCCTTCCCGACCAACAGTCATGCATATTGCCACAGGGCTCTAGATGGGATCAACAGACATAGGCTTAAATCCCTGTAAAGAGCCTGTCCTGGCCAACAGTTACGCGTATTCTGACAGAGATGCAGGTAGCAAACCGTTCAAAACTTTCCTTCTTCAATAGCCAGGTGCCATTTTATGATTAAATTGCTGTTTGTTTTAAGAAATCACTAAAACTCTCAGAGTTTAAGTTATCTTGATCTTCATTAACAAAGTTCAGTGGCAAGCTGGACTCTGGAACCCATTTCAACTTGATCATACTCTCCGAGACTTCTGCCGCTACATCCATCTTTCCTGTTTCACAAAAGCTACAGAGCAAAGTTCTACAAGTATCCAGACTCAGCTTAAATCCTTGCTTTTCAATTTCATGAAGTGATTTTAACAAATCAGACACATCATTTTGGCAAAGCCTTTCAATTAGCTCCTTATGGAGAGCTTCGCTCATCTTCACACCCTTCAACATCATTTCATCAAAGAGTATCAAAGTTTTGCTCAAGTCACCTCCTTTCAGGTGGGCATTAACCATCTCACTCCAGATTACATCATCGACCTCGATATCCCTCGCAACCATCTCATCAAAGAGAGCAAACATTTCAGATCTGTTCCCCATGCTTTTATAGCCATTTAAGAGACTTGTGTAAGTTAAAACAGTTGGCATCAGATTCCTTTTTTTCATCTCCAGAAATAACTGCTCTGCCTCCTTTATCATTCCTCGTTTACAGTGATAATCAATCAGAGTTGTATAGGTTGTGTGATCTGGCACCACATGTATATCAACCATATCGGCCAACAACTTATTAGCTTCAATAAGATTTCCCATTTTGCAGAGACCACCAATCAAAGCATTGAAAGAAGAAGAAGAGGCAAATCCCTTCTGCACCATTTCTAAGAATAAAGACTGAGCCTTCTCTATATCTCCACCATCACAACATCCATCAATAAGGATGTTGTAGACGAAATCGTTGCGTTGAACAGCCTCTAATTTCATCGCATCCCACAATTGGAATGCCTCCACTAGACTTCCCAGTTTGCAATACCCATCCATAATCATACCATAAGTCACCACATCACGGGCCAGACCTCTTTCAGGAATTTCATCAAACAGTTCTCTTGCTCTTCCAATGTCACCCATTTTGCAAAGTCCCTTTATTAAGGCATTATAAGTGGCAATATCTGGACCGATTCCCTTCTGAGACATGCCCTCATGGAGTTGGAAAGCCTTCTCCATATCACCTTGCTCACAAAAGCCAGAAATGAGAGAGTTGTAGGTAAAGGTGTCAGGTACCAGACCCTTGTCAACAAGTTCAGATAACATTTGCGTTGCTTCCTGAATTATCCCATTTGCTGCAAGACCATGAATAAGAACATTGTAAGCTTGCAAATCCGGTAGCACTCTGTATTCAAGCATACATCTGAAAATTGACAAGGCACCCACAGTGTTGCATTTTTTGCAGTATCCATCTATCATTGCCTTAAATATAACGTCATTTGGAGTTATAGCAGATTCGATCATCTTTTTGAAATACTCATGTGCAGCTTGCATTTCACCTGCTGCACAATATCCAAGAATGAAAGACCCAAAAGTATATAGGTTTGGCTTTAACCCCTTCTCAGCCATTTTAACAAGATAATCATTAGCTTGTTCCATTTTTTGGGCCTTGGAGAGGCCTCTTATAACAGTATTATAACAGAATACATCAGGAGGAACTCTGTTTTTCTCCATTTCTTTCAAAATTCTAATTGATTCTTCATATTTACCGTCAAGGACATGACCTTTGATAAGAGTAGTATAAATTACTGCATTTGGCTTCAGACCCCCAGAGATCATCTCCTTAAACACATAATTTGCCCGTTCAAGATCTTGACAATGGCAGAGGCCGTTAATTAACACACCATACGTGAACACATTGGGCTCCAGGTTCCTCTTCTTCATCTCAACTAGTTGCTGATAAGCCATCATCATATTTAACTCCTTACAGTAGCCCTCAATCAAAAGATTATATGTCTGAGTATCAGGTTTTAAGCCCATCTCAGTCATTTCTGCAACAAGGCCTTCTGCCTTCTCCATCTTACAAATCTTACATAGTCTATTAACGAGTAAATTATAAGTGAAATTACTAAACTTATTTCCACGAGCAACCATTTCTTCCTTAACCTGAAAAGCTTCTTTTACACAGTTCTGTTTCAGAAGTCCATCAATCAAAGCAGCACATATAGCTTCATCAGGTCTTAATCCCATTGCATATATATCATCCAACAACAATTTTGCCTCTTTCACTCTCTTGTGTTTGCAAAGTCCATCAATCAGTATAGTGTGAGTATATTTATCTGGAACCAAACCCTTCTCTACCATGTAATTCTTCAGCTTAATAGCTTCCTGAATATCCCCAACTCTACAAAATCCACAAATTACCACATTATAAGTAACCAAATTAGGACTACAGCCTTTCTCTTCCATTTCAAAGAGCATGCGTTCACCTTCCTTAACATTACCTGCTCTGCAATGTGCATTGATCAAAGTAGTATAAGTATATACATCAGGTACCATTTCAGCCTCCAACATACCATTGTACACTTGCCAAAACAACTCCATCCTATGACAGTTCAACAAGTCCTTCAACAATGTATTGCAACAAACTAAATCAACCACAAAGCTATTACTTTTGGCACCTAAGAACACACCGGCAGCTTCATTCAATAAACGTCTTTTCTTATAAACATCAATCAATATCTCAAAAACCACTACACCGCTCCCATTAAACTCTCTATAACACTTTACAACTGAATCCAGAATTTCCTCATGAGGTCTCCGGGTCTCAACCATGCTATCTAAAACGGCATGCGCATGATTGAAATGACGAGAATTGCACAGAGTTATAGCAAGTAGTGAGAACGAATCGAGATTATAAGGAACACCCTTTCGATATTGAGCCCAGTTGAAGAAACCCAATAGGCGTTGAGGCTCAATTACCTGGTTTCGCTTGAGAACGGAGTGAACCACATCAGGGTCTAAACTCTTCGATACCGGTGAGCATTGCAAGAGATATTGCCAATTGGAGCGCCTAAGAATCGCTGTGATTTCCTCGACAGTCTCGTCTTTATGCGTAGCGGAGCAGAAAGATTCGAACTTTACATGGCGGAATCTCTTTCTAGGTTTTATATATGAACTCCGATTCTTAAAGAATTGAATGTTTCGATGGTAGCTTCGGACCATCCTCATCGGAGAGCAGTCACAGAGGAGAAGAAAGACAAAGTGAAGGAAACAATCTTCACTACATATTTTCACAGGGACTACTTCGCGTTTTTAAACGACAATGTTTTAGTGTCGTTTTAACAATGGGCTCTAAAAAACGAAGTCAACATTAAGGCCCAATGGGTTACTTTCTATGGGCCTTCACTTCCCTTCACTAATCCGGTTAGAACGGATTTAAAACAGGTCGGGTCTGAACCACGTGTTAAGGGCATCAAGCCTGACCCGATTGAAGAGTAAATCCGTAAAAATCAAAAGCTAGTTCTTAACATAACAGTCGTCGCCACTTTCAACAGAAAAAAGGTTTCAGACAAGCGTGCAGTTGAATTAAGGTAGACATCCTTGTGGAAAAACGGTAAGATGGTGGGCGCAACCACATTTTTCAGCAAACTAGGCATTACATAACTGCCTCAAACACAAATATCACACCTCCACTACATCGGGGTCCCCCCATTACATTGGAAGGCAAAAGACCGCTGTCAGACGAAGGAGACACTCCAAAATTGAGACATGTTTAAATACTTTTCAAAAAGTATATTTTTTAAAAATATATATATTGAATATTAAACTGATAAAATAATATGAATAAAATTTTAAAGGTTTAACGGACATTAGGTCATTATAAAATTAGTATATAAAAAGAATAAATAAATTTTGAAATAAAATTAAAAAATATCTTTGTTTAATGAAGAAGAAGAATGTCAAATTAAAAATTAACTAATTTATTTTGATCTATAAAAATCAGTTAATTTATAAAAATCAACCAATTAAATAATTAATTAATTAATTTTTAATAACAAAAAATATTAAGATAAATCGAACCAAAAAATTGAACAATTCAAAATTCTTACGAGTAAATTGTCAAACAGATTCGAGTTTTTAATTATTGAAAATATCAAATAAATCATTTCTCGATTCTCAAATTTTTTGTTCTATTTATTTTTAAAAATAATTTATATTAGACTTTGGTTAAAAAATAACAACAGAACATACATAATATAAACATTAAGCCATCGTATTAGTAATTTATTCACGTACAATATTTATATGTCGAGTGTTTTGTTTTTTTATTAAAATTAAAATATATTTATAAAATTAGAAAATTTTGAAATATGCCCATAAATTAAAAAAATTAAAAATCAAAAAATGTCTGAAATACATTCATGGTTATTCAAAAACTAAAAAAAGCATCGGATTCTTTATGTTAAAAATGATGATCTAATTTTATTTCGGTTAATTAAATTTTACGTAAATCTACGGATTAAATTTAATAAAATATAATATAAATTAGTTATTGTAACAGAGTCTACATTAGTTGACTGGACAGAATATCTGGTCTGCTAAATGGCAGGGTTCAGGCAAATTAGGATAAGAGTCATGACGATGCTGTCTTGCTGGAGATTGAACCATTCTTTGATGTTGAACGGTGTAGCCCCTGAAGATAAAATATCCTTGGCAGTTTGTTTCTCAGGGTGTGGTGGTGATTGCACAGGAAATAAATAAATAAATAATATATTAAAATTTTTATTATTATATATAATTCCGTTTTTTAAAAAACATTTATTGATTTTAGTTGATTCAATATAAACTTTTATTCCAATTCAATTACAAAAAAAAAGGTTTACTTATCGTGCACGATAGTTTTCGTTTTGTATGACTTGAACCTGTAATCTTATGATTATAAAAGAACAAATTTATTAATTATTTATTATAAACTTATAATTTGTTTAATAAAAATAAATTGTAACATCTCGATTGATTTTTAATATTCAATTACAAAAAAAAGGTTTACTTATCGTGCACTATAGTTTTCGTTTTGTATGACTTGAACCTGTAATCTTATGATTATAAAAGAACAAATTTATTAATTATTTATTATAA
>JANVCL010000007.1:23398750-23416923 GCA_026546855.1 Erythroxylum incrassatum | reverse complement strand
AAGGGATTCATGAGTTGATTACACGAAGCTGGACAATCGAGCATCGCCACATATACCGTGAGAGCAACTGCTGTGCGAATTGGTTAGCGAAATATGCTACGCATTTTGCGCTTGTTGTTACTTATTTTGACCTTCCTCTCATTGGGAGTCATGTAATCCTCCTCGAGGATATGTCTGAGATCTGTTTCCTGCGACACGTTGTGTAATCGGTTACTTTTTCCCTCTTATAAAAAAAGGAATAATTAAAATATATTATATTAAGTATTTGTTTAGTTGAACTTTTAGAAGGTAAATAAGTACTTTTTCATTGCAAAAGCTTTTTAAAGAAAAATAAGTATTTAGCTGTAAAATGAAAAGGTATTTTTTTAACAGATATAGTTTTTTTGGCAGCTAAAATATAGCTTTTTAAGAAACTCAAATTTAGAATTTATTAAAATAACGTTTTTTCAATACAGAGCCTATTTTTATTCTCTTTTGCCCTTATGTTTTACACATAATTCCCACAATACCTATAAACTCATCTTTACATTTATTTTGAGAATTATATAATATTAATTAGCTTTTTTATATATTTTAATATTAATTTTACTTATGATATAATCCATATAAAAGATTTGATTAGATATATTTTCATTTATGTTTAATATAGTTTAAAATTATATAATAATTAATATATTGTGCTTTGCATATTATTTATATATATAAATAAAATTTATTATAAAATAAAATATAGTTAAAATTAAAAGTGTCTTTTATTTTTATGTTGCTAAACAGTTTGCTGTATGAAATTCTTTAATTTTTTTAAAAATTATAATTAAACACTCAACTGACTTTTTTTAAAAAATTTTCTTAAAAAAGCTTTACTAATAAAAGCTCGATAGAAACTCGATTTGTATAAGCCTATTTAAACAGACACTAATATATATTGTTTAAATAGTCTACTATATTAAACTCTTTTAAAAATACTCTTTTTAAAATTATAATCAAATACTCAACTGACTTCTTAAAAATACTCTTCTTAAAAAAGCTTTACCGAGAAAAGTTCGATAAAAACTCATATTTGTATAAGCCTATTTAAACAAACACTAACATATATTGTTTAAATATGAGTTATTAATTTACAAACACAAAGTTCCCAAAACAAAAGTAAAGATAAAAAAGAGAGAAAAAGATGTTGACATGAATGCCACCCAAAGAAATGACAAGAAGAGGAGAAGTTGGGAGTGAACTCTCATGCCCATTATAAGCCTAACAGCATTCACTCAACCAAAAATATACTTCCCTCTCCTGAAAGTGCAGACAAAGTGTCAGAAAGATTAAATGACACATGCCTGTTATTTATTGGGTGGAGATAACAGTACCCCATTGGTCAGTGAAAATATTTATGTTTTGATATATTTTTCGGGACCAAAGATTCCTCCTCCTGTTCCTTTAGACCATACACAACTGCTAGTGGACAATCCACGTGGGTCCCTTTATTTTCTCGTCCCGGTTTTTCGCACCTACTGCAAAATGTTTTCACATATACTATTCAAAATTTTAAAAATAGTTTACTAAATTATACTTTTAGTAAAAATTATTAAAATCAAATAATAATAAAATTAAAATATCTTGATAAATATTTAATAATTTTTTGAACTCTCTTAATTTAATACTTTTTAAAAATATTTTTAGAAAATAAATAAATTATAAATAGATATTTTCTTTATTTGAATAACTTTGTAAAATTCATTAGCAAACTGATAATTTTGTTATAAATTTATATAAAATTAAATGTATATAATTTTTATTTAATTACAATTAAATATATAATTTGTATATTAATATTTTTATAATATAATTTTTTAACTTTTGTAGAATATATTAAATTTTAATTTTTTGATTTTCAAATAAAATATTAAGGTATAAGATGAATTCAAGTAAAATTTTTATTTATTTATAATAGAAAATCTATAAAAAAATTTGTTACAGTTGTGACTTTAATTGTGACTTTTTAATTTGACATGATTTCTGTTTTAAAATCATAGCATTATATTTCTTGTAACAATCATTTTAAATTTAGGGATATACTAATCATTTATTATATATTATATTCTATTCTCCAAACAACATTTTATTACATTATATTATGAACTTTTCTATCCCTCTAAATAAGGGCAGATCTAGAACTTTTTTTGAATGGGGGCAAAATATTTAAAATGGTCTTATATTACTGATTTTTTTGATTGGGGGAAAATAATTAAAATACTCTTATATTACTTAATTAAATTAATGGAGGCAAAATTTTATTTTTTGATTGGATCAAAACTTAAAATAATAATATTTTTATATAAAATTTTTTAGAGGCAGTAAGGACAAGTGCTCACACTTGCCTCCAATGTGTATCCGTCCCTACCTCTAAATTTTATGATGATAAGTGTCTTTATTTATATTAATTATGGTTATTATTTATATATAAAATATTTAAAAATTATTGATATTTCATATTAATTGTCATTATTATTTATTATTAATATTTTTGAAAGTATGGTTGACGTAAACAATAAACTGGTAAAGTATACAGTACAACTGTATAATTACCAATATGAATTATTTTGTAATTTTTAAAAATTTTAGGAACTATTTCATAAATTTAATTTTCTTTTTTGAAATGATACCGGATACCAATCAATACTGGTACAGTTTCGTTTTCAAATTTAATTCAATATTGAGTCCGATACAATATTCATAATATTGAGAAGGACACCTTATCTTTAAAATCTCGCGAGATTAACGATACTAAAGTTGATGGGTACCCTACCACACCTGGCGCACGGAAGCGCGCAGGACTGTGAGTACAGAGAAAGACGTGAAGAAAATAGGGGAAAAGCAAACCCGAGGTTAAAGTGCGCCGGGGTTGAGTTAATTGTGCGCCTCACTTATCCACTTCACATCCATCCAAGCCTGCCTGTTAATAGCACGACAAAACCACTTCCCTCGTAAAAACACAACAGCCTTCCTACCAAGCGTCGGGAATAACGCCGTTAGTCTGTCTCGAGTGGGAAGGAAGGAACCCCAAAGTACCGCCAGTTCGCTAACGGCAACGTTAACTCGGTTTGTTGAGAAGCCGCCTTTATTAAATTAGCCACATTCCTTCCTTCCTGTCGCTTTATATATGGTCCTTCGTCCACCGGCTGAAGAGGTCGAGTTACCGGTAATTGCCGGTGGCGGAAGACTGGTTAGAAATTGACCGCGGTTGAAATGATTGTGCGCAGTTTTTGACCAGTCTGGTTAAGTCTCCACCACTCCCCAGAGCCAACAGACAAAGAGAGAGAGAGAGAGCAGAGTACTGTGCGACTGCAACGAGCTGCAATTTCTGGCTCAAGCAAAGCCTGTGGTGGTTGCAGAGGACGGAGAAAGTGACTCGACAGAGATAGAGAGAGAGAAGGGAATTGGTGGTTATATCAAGGAAATTGGTGATGAGAGTGTAAATTTGTGGTTCTGCGAGGTTTCTGTGATGGGGAGATAAGCAAGTGAGGGAGAAAGATAGACGTGGTTGATTTGAGAGGAGATTTATGGTTGATTCTAGGGAGAGTTTGGGGTTTGTGTATGTAGAGTAGAGATCTGAGCTAAAGAACGAGAGATTTATGGCTTCTTCTGACGTTTCTATGAGAAATAACGGTGGTACTGTTAGAGGTGATTGCTTTTCTTCGGGTTATAGCGAACCTAACGACGGGAGGAGTGGCATGGAGGGACAAAATGTTCATTCTTCGCATTCAAAAGGTAAACTCCGGCCTCGATTTGTTTTTGTTATCGGTGAATTAGGGGTGATCTGTGCTCAAAATTTGCCTCCGTTTTCGTGCTTTGATTGCGTGATTCTGACGGCGCGTGTGGTTCAGACGCTGAAGCGGCTCTTTATCGGGAGCTATGGCATGCTTGTGCCGGTCCTCTGGTCACAGTTCCTCGACAGGGAGAGCGCGTGTTTTACTTCCCTCAAGGGCACATTGAACAGGTCTACTTTATAATCTTGTCCTAAAAATTTCCGCTGAAATTTCCTGATTTATCCATTAGATTTTACGTTTATTTTTTTCAATTTTCGTTTATTAGTTGGTTTTCATTTTCTCCTGGTTTTAGCTTTAGATAGTGAACTATCACAAAATTATATAAATCTTCAACATGGGTCTGATTTGCGTCCTTGTACTTTCTGTTCTTTTCTGCTCATGGACTAAATGGTTTATTATTGATATGGATTAGGTGGAAGCGTCCACAAACCAGTCAGCTGACCAGAAAATGCCAATCTATGATCTTCCTCCAAAGATCCTTTGTCGCGTTGTCAATGTTCTGCTAAAGGTGTGTGTGATGAGAAGACTTGGGGTTTGGATTCCTTTGCATCTTCGAGGGGTCCTTTGAATTTCAAGTGTTTTTTATTTTACTTTCAAGTTTTTGTGATATCTTCTCATATGCATGCAATTACCAATTGTAGGCTGAACCAGATACTGATGAGGTGTTTGCACAAGTAACTTTACTTCCTGAGCACAACGTAAGTAACTGATTGGTTTTTTGTTGTATATGCGGAATTAGACTCATTAGTGACCGTTTGGAGCTAAATTGTTCCTGTTTATGCCATGTTTTAATGTCAGCAAGACGAGAATTCAGTGGAAAAGGAGCCTTCCCCATCACCTCCACCACGGTTTCATGTGCATTCGTTTTGCAAGACCCTGACCGCCTCAGATACCAGTACTCATGGCGGATTTTCAGTTCTTAGACGACATGCTGATGAATGTTTGCCTCCACTGGTTAGTTGCAGCTTTACAGCTTGAGACAAGTGGTGACTCGAATTTTCTTAAATTAACATTTGGGTTTAAAGTGATGAAGTCTTTGGCTTGTGGCAGGATATGTCGAGGCAGCCTCCCACACAAGAATTGGTTGCTAAGGATTTGCATGGAAATGAATGGAGGTTCCGCCATATATTTCGGGGTAAATGAGTTATATGCTTGGCTGACATAATTAGTTGTCTTTTATGTTCCCTTTTGGCCCTCTCAACGAAGTGATATTTACCCAATTTAGTTGTGGGAGCGAGGCATATCTTTCGAATGAATTTGTAATTCACATCATATTGATGGTGTCAGGTCAACCTAGAAGGCACTTGCTTCAAAGTGGTTGGAGTGTATTTGTGAGCTCCAAAAGGCTTGTTGCTGGTGACGCTTTTATATTTTTAAGGTTGGTAGTTCTTGCTGTACTTGGTGGATTATTTCCTAGCTCATTTCTAAATTGTCTAAAACGGGTTATTTTGGGACTTGGCTTTTAGAGGCGAAAATCGAGAACTTCGAGTTGGTGTTAGACGAGCAATGAGGCAGCAGGGCAATGTGCCATCATCCGTCATATCTAGTCACAGCATGCATCTTGGAGTGCTCGCCACAGCCTGGCATGCAATCAAGACAGGGACCTTGTTTACTGTATATTACAAACCAAGGTACCTTTTTTGACTTCTTGTCATAACTTGCTTAGCTTGGTCGGAAGTTAGCTAAAGTTTGGGAATCCGATACCTCCAATCCTCTCACAATCTCACACCCTTCCCCAGGGCTGGCCCATTTTGAAAGAAGGTTTTTCTGCTTGTATAACCTGTTTGTTTGATACAGGACAAGCCCGGCAGAGTTCATAGTTCCATTTGATCAGTACATGGAATCCATGAAGAATAACTACACTATTGGGATGAGATTCAAAATGAGGTTTGAAGGTGAAGAAGCTCCAGAGCAAAGGTATCATTGCTTCTAGGAAGTTTAGTTGAAATTTGTGTCTATAGATTTACTTGTGAATTTTGAGAGTTGGATTGTTTTGATCATCGATTGATTTATGTTGTAGGTTTACTGGGACTATCGTTGGAAGTGAAGATGGTGATCCTGAAAGGTGGCGGGAGTCCAAATGGAGATGCCTAAAGGTATCATCCTTGTGCAAAAGTTGACCTGCATTAATTCCTTTATGACAGCTAAAGAAATCAAATGGCATTTGTCGCGGTTAGGTGAGGTGGGATGAAACATCAACCATACCACGACCAGAGAGGGTCTCGCCCTGGAAAATAGAACCTGCGCTGGCTCCTCCTGCACTAAATCCCCTTACAATGCCCAGACCAAAGAGGCCCCGAGCTAATGCGGTGCCCTCATCCCCAGACTCATCTGTTCCAACTAGAGAAGGTAATAGTTGTGTAGTTTTGTTCTAGGCATTTTCCTAAGGTTCCATGTACGTCCAATCAGGTTTGAGTGTGCTTCCCTTATATGTTCTCAGGTTCATCCAAGGTGAATGTAGATCCTGCACCAGCAAGTGGGTTTTCTAGGGTCTTTCAAGGCCAAGAATTCTCAGCCTCGAGAGGTGACAATGTTGAGAAGTCTATCATCTGGCCACCTCCAGCTGCTGATGAAAAGGTTGATGTGGTTTCTGCACCAAGAAAATACGGATTGGAGAACAGGATGGCATCAGGGAGACATGAGTTTACTTATACAGATTTACTATCAGGCTTTGGAGCAAACTCTGATTCCACCCACGGATTTTGTCCACCATTCATTGATCAAGCAACAGGAACTGCAAAAACAGCAAGAAGACTAGATCAGGATGGCAGGCTTAACTTGCTTGCAAACCAATGGTCCTTAATGCCTTCAAACTTGTCACTCAAGTTGTCAGAGTCGAGCGCAAAGCTTCATGCTCCCAATGGTGATATGACTTGTCAACCACAGAGTAATGCTAGATGCAGTGCATTCAGCGAGTATCCCCAACTTAATGGTCACCGATTGCAGACATTGCATGGAAATTGGTTGATGCCTCCACCATCAAGTCATCTCAATAACCATGACCATTCAAGAGATCTTGCGATCCAACCCATGCTGGTGCAAGAACAGGAGAATGGAAAATCCGTGGATTCAAATTGTAAGCTCTTTGGTATTCCCCTCATCAGTAGTCCTGTTACACCAGAGCCTTCAGTCTCTCATAGACATCTGAGGAATGACCTGGTGGTTCCCTTGCACTCCTTGAGTCACCAGCACTGTGCAATTGAATCTGATCAAAAGTCCGAACAGGCCAAGGGTTCCAAAATGGTTGATGACATTGACTATGAGAAACAATATCTTTCTGCAAATCATCGCACAAGAGATACCCGGGGAAAAGCTCAAAATGGTTCTACTAGAAGTTGTACTAAGGTTATTTTTCTGTTTCTTTTTCAAATGCTAAGGAGGTGATGGTTAAATGTGCTAAGACTTGGTACTTTTCTTCACAAACAGGTTCATAAGCAGGGAATAGCACTTGGTAGGTCAGTTGATCTTGCAAAATTCAACAACTATGAAGAGTTGATCAAGGAATTAGACAGATTGTTTGAATTTGATGGTGAGCTAATGGCGCCCAAAAAAGATTGGCTGATTGTGTACACTGATGATGAGGGTGATATGATGCTTGTTGGAGATGATCCTTGGCAGTAAGGATTTCACATATTTGCTAATTATTTTTATTTTGAATTGGTCATTGACACAATTCATGTGATTTACCTTGTCTGACTGGTGACATCATTGCCTAATATGACAGGGAATTTGTTGGCATGGTTCGTAAGATTTTCATCTATACCAAAGATGAGGTGCAGAAGATGAATCCCGGTACACTGAATTCAAAATGCAACGATAACCTGCCGGATCCAGATGATATGGACGCAAAGGAAGTGAAATATCAACGACACCCATTGGCATCTACCCCAGAAGATTGTTAAGTTTGCATCCCTTATGTTGTAGGTATGTTGGTTCGTTTGTGTTCGTCATAGAAAAAAGCTTTTTTTCAAGCTATCCTACATTTTGGTCATTTCGATGATAACACCCACAATGAAGATCGCTGGTGGTGGCTAATCTTTTTTATCTTTTCACAGTAGGTAAGCAGCGGGCAGCAGCGCTTTGATCATTTTAATTTGGATAATGTTTGAGTTTGTGGCGAGTATGACAAATCAAGATGGCGAGTTTGCTGGTGTCTCAGAAATGGATGGCACAAAGTTGAAATATATCCAATTTTGGACATTTTTATGGACTGTTAGTATTGTAACGATGCTCTGTTATATACATAAATATCAAAACCTGTACCCCTTGAGCAAAAGGCAAATCCTATAAATTATAGCCTTTGCTTTTCTTCCCCAATCACCCACCCTGTACATAAGCTGTTTTTACCCTCATCCCACCTCCTAATGTAAAGTTTTTATATATCTAGTGTTGTCTTTTAGCAGGCGTATCCTCATTCCTCAACTTTCCGTAACCCTTGTTCTTTTTATATTTTCAAACTTATTAGTTTAACTTTTGCTTGGACTTGGTCGCTGCCTCATTGGGTCACAATATGATTACAGTCCATCGTGGGTCATGGGCACTTTTATGAAGGTAAGCAAGTGGTTGTGAGTATAGATGCAGGAACTGACCAGACCCACCAGTCAGTTCAGTCTCTTAAGCAGGTTTCTCAGTAATTGAAGTGATGTTTGCCAGTTCTTACCATGTGATTGCTGGGCCACTGGTTTATGACAGGAGAAACAATGCTGAGTGGTTCGTATGCAAGGAAAGGATAAGGATGAAAATTGAAACTGTCGTTATTTGTGTTCCTATCCTATTGAGGTAAGCTGTCTGAACCCGACAACTACAACTTTCTTAATCCTAGGCATGGGTGAGGGAAGGGTCATGGCAGCAGGTGGACTGAAACTGAAAGCCTTATGTTTAGCCATTGCAATTTGGAAATACGAAGTTTGAAGGGTAAGACTTTGAATGGAGAAAAACGTGCAATGCTTTAACCGTATTCAGTTTGGCTTCACGACAAAATTCGATTCTTTGGGATAGTTGTGGAAAAGATAACTTAGGACTGGGTCTGGGTATGGTAGGTAAGGTGGTTACAAGTTCTTATCCACAACAAAAACAAATGGAAGTGTATTAGATCTGAGAATAATCATGTTTAGTAATCATTTAAGAAACAAAATGTGTTACTATTTTATTGTGTTTCTATTTTAACTACTGCGAGTTAAAGGACATGTTATTAATTTTTTTAATTTTGTATTCAAAATTTTCACACTTAAAATTTAATTAAATAATAATAATATATGCCATAACTCAATTTTAATTAGTTTAATTTGATTTTAAAAATTGAGTTAAATTGTTATATAAATAATATTTGAATGATTAAATGTACTATAAAATGCACTTTTATCTGTTGGGTTACATGCGGACATGGCTTCTATTGTGTCAATCTATCTTTGTTTATTGTGTCAATCTATTCTTGTGTAATTCTCGTATAAACATATACTCGGGCTGAATACAAGACAGGATAATTTTAAAACGAATTTTTCATTCATTAGATGGAAGATAGAGAAGATCACCAAGATTTTTTAATTCGTCGTAGAACTTGTACTCAAAACAAGTATATGTTTGAGCATGGTCATGAATTTCTCAAAGGATCTAATGAGTTCGAAAAAATTATCATGTATGATTCTATATAAATAAGTTTGATAGAAAGTCTTGTTTTGTAAAATTGAAAATTATAAAAATAAATTAAAAATTTCAAGGATTAAAAGATTTTTTAATTATTTAAACTATAAAGAATTACGTGTCGTTTACTCTAAAGAAAATTATATAAAAGACCAAAACAAGGAGAAAATGACAAAATTCTCTGCAGAAGTGTTCAGCAGCACTGAGTTCTAAAAGTCAGCCAACTACGTTAAAATTGATTCATTGGCACTTCAGTTTAAAAATAGTAAAAGACAATAGGAGTTTTGCCCAGTCCAGGTAGATTTCTCTCCAATTTCTTACAGAATACTACCATGGAAATCAGCAGAGTCCAGAAGCACTGCTTTAATTTGTTCAGGATGCACATCCTGCCCTTCTTTGCATTGCTAAGAAAATGGAAGAACCCAAGTCAGTTAATGGAATTGTAGCTCAATAAGTTTGACGAACAAAGAAAACAAAGACGAAACTTTACCTCGGCTCGGAAGATATCCATGGAGAAGCCATTAAAACAGCTGATGACAGCTTGCTGGATATCAAGTCCAAGGTTGTCCAAAGCCCTCATCATGGAAAGTAGAAGACCTGGTCTGCGCCCACAGAACATGTGGATGTTTACACCTCTTCCTTCTCTTGCTCTTACTTCAACCTAAATGTTAAGATGACATTGACATAGGTAATTTCGAAATATCATGGACTTGATTCCAGAAAGAGGTTGTAATAAACTTAGCATAAGAAGGATTTACTCTTGCTGGTTGACCATTTGGACTTGGTATCGAGTTCGGGCAAAGTTTATCGCTGATATGGCTAGGCAGGGCCGCCAGGGTGGGTGTTAATGGGTAAAAACTCGTTGTAGGTGTCAATGCAGAACTAGGAAGATTTGATTCTAATTCATTGTGGAGATCATTGATTCTTTGCAGAAGTTCCTTCAAGTACTCAATTGCATCTCCGAGGATTGAGGCTCTATCCATCTGTTAGCACAAGAACCACAATTTTACACTAACAGGTCTTAGAAACAGCTTAAGATTATTTGATCAGCAGTAAGGCATCTGCTTGAACATAAAAGCTTCACGACTGGCATAATATTCGAGGTCATATTACCGATCATTGAACAAGAACACACGGTTTACGAAAATACATAACCGGAAAGGCTCCGGTGAGGAAAGGAGAGGACTAACCTTGTTGTGTAACCCACTAGGATTCAATCAGTCTGAATAAAGAAAACCTACTCGAAACATACATTATTTATCGATGCAACTATGCACAACAATCTAACCTTCAATGTTTATGCAGACAGCCTCTGAATTTGTTAGTCCAATAGGATTTAGTAAGAGTTAAAGAACCTACTCGAAACATACATTATTTATCGATGCAACTATGCACAACAATCTGATCTTCAATGTTTATGCAGACAGCCTCTGAATTTGTTAGTCCAATAGGATTTAGTAAGACTTCAAGTGCCCCAAACAATAACCTTTTAGAAAAGAATGTAATAAATGTAACAAAAAAGAAAATAAATCTACCACTAAAACATAGAATGGCAATGGAATGAATATCAGTTTTAGAAAAATCGAAAGCCTATTCCAGATGATAATCTTACTTCGATCAAACTAGATGCAAGGTTTCATTAAAATTGGACAAAGTTGCAGCTTTGTTTGGTAAGCAGCAAAAACAGGATTCAACAGGGTATCTTCATCGCATAGTAGCAAGAAGACCAGTAAAATTAGAGACAAAGAAATGGTACAGTGTGTATATGATTAGCAGATGATGTACTTAAACCTAAAACATAATAAGATTTAAATCTCAGAAAAAAATAAAGACTCCAGCTATCTTGTATGAATTTGCATGATAAGCATCATTAGTTTGTTAAACCAAAGATCTCCAAAAACACAGGACTTAATCCTGAATTCGGTAGTCATCAAAGAGTATGGCCAGATATGAAACAGACATAATGTTCATGCTAATGTTCAAAGTTCAAGCTTAAATCTCCTCTAGAGATGCAGCTAAAAAGATAAGTCTCTTGAAGGGAGAAATTTCAAAAGCTTATGGTGAATTCCAAACTTTAATTCAGTGTCCATGTGAAAGGAGTTAATACAGCTTTGCAACTGAGACATGCAAAACACAAGATGAAACAGGTAAAGAATAAAGAACTAAGCTTTCACACGCAAACAAAATTAAGGACACTCCATATCACAGGAAAAGTGTGCAGAACAGAAGTTCTTACTTTGCTAATCTTTGGGACGACAGACCTCAGCATGTAGAGCCTATCATTGAGCTTCTTTCGTCGTCTCCTCTCTGCCATCAAGTTCTTAGCAGGAAGCCCTTTTCTTTTAGCTTTCTGATCACCATTACCATCAACTTGAATGCTACTATTTGCATTTGAGTTATCCCCACCAGGTTTACCAATCTCTTCCAACTTATAATTATCAGTTAACTCATCAGAATCATAGTTCAGACCAGACCCGTCCATGCTCAAGTCCTCAATTTTACTACTCTCTGGTATCGATTTCTTCTTTTCATGACCTTCATTCGACGGAGTCATTTCTACCTTTCCTTTATCTCTCTCAACCCTACCACTTAAATCCCCTAAGCTCCCACTATCAGCTAGGTTCTTCCTCAAGGCCGCTCTCTTTTGAAACAAAGTGGGCTGTGCACCAGTTGAAGGGAAAGTTTCAAGAGGCCTCAACAATTTAGACCTATTCATAAACATATTAGTACCTGGATTCTCATCAAAGTCCCTGAAGCCAGTGAACCCAGAACCATTTTCACAAAATTGGATGATTCGGGTTGTTAATGATTGTGGATCAGTGAAAAAATCAGGAGTTACAGTTTGGTTATGTGAGCAAAAATCAGCGAAACCACCCAAAGCTCCATTTCCCCTGTTCAGGAAAGTCGAGGCGTTCGTGGTTGTTGCAGGTGTTGCTTGATTCTCAAGGAACCCAATTTCGCCCAAATCGAGCCCATTCTCTAAAGGGTTGTTGGAGACTCCATTAAGGAGTGAAGTTACGTTAGGCTTTGCTTGCAAAAAGTAGTTAACTTGAGATGGGTCGAGATTGTTAAAAACAGAGGAAGATGGTGAACAAGAAGACGAGGAATCAACTGGATGCAGCAATAAATTATCTGGTTCACCAAGATTTGGTGAATAACTGATGTCTCTGATACTATCTTGGTGGTTTTGTATTGAAGCACTAGTATTCACGTACCAGGCATCTTCTACCTCAAGCATGGATTTTAATGTAGAAAGCGAACCCATTTCTTCTTTGCTCTCCATGAAACCACAGCTGCTGATAATGTTGTTATTTGTGGTCGATTCATGCTCGTCTTTACCCTCCATCGTCCAAGCACTGCCATTGAGCCCAGAAAGCATCTTTCCTTCTATATTTCTCGAGAAATTGTGGGAAGAAGAAGAAACAGAAAGGGAGTTAAAAAGGAGACAAGAGTGAAGCAGACGTTGCGAAAGGAAAAGGGCAATGGCTTTTTTCTATTGCAAGAAGCAGAGAGAAAAAGATGCTTACTGCTATACCTTGGAACGTTACACTAATCTCTACTCCATTTTTGGCTGTACATGGAATCTCAGGATAACAGTAGGTCCACATCACTTTTCTGCAAGTTCTTAAACTGATGCACTTTTAAGGAACAGGGACAAATTTAGTTAAACAGGATACATATCATGCCTTGTTTAGTAACAGAGGAGATGGGTACGGATTAACAAATCAGAATAGGAAAATTCATTATTACAACTTACCAAGTCAATTCAAAACTTTTAAGTGCAAAAGATTGGCTTATAAAATTTGATTTGATGATTTGAATGTGAAATTTAAAATATTTTTAACATTTCAATACATCCCGGGTCCCGTAAAATTCATAAATATGCAATCTTATCTCGAATTAATAAAGTAGTTGTTTTTTATAAGCTCGTATTAAAAATAATAATTTAATTGAATTATTTTATAATGTGAAATTAACAAAATAAATCATATTGGATTGAATTATTAATCTCAAATTTTAGGATTGATCCCATTTATTATCAATTTTTTAAAAATATATCTTTTATATAATTTTATTTATCTAAAAGAGTATTTCATTTTTAAAATTATTTACAAAATACATTATATCATTAAAAAAATTAAAAATATTTTTATCCACGAAATTGTGGCTTGATGAGAATATTATATATATGATAAGTTTAATTTTAACATGATCCAATAGAGATGTGGTCATTGTCACTATATTATAGTAAAGAGTTTATTCCCAAAATTTTTAAATAATTTAGAAAAATAAAAACATTTAAACAAAGATTAAAATTAATATATGAAATTCATATTTTTTCCTTTTTTTCCTAAAATTATGTTCTAACACTTTACGTGTCTTAGTTAGGATCAGATCCTTTGTTCCCGTTAATCAGTTCTAACTTTATCAATTAATTTCATCTACACATTTATGTGAGACTCGCATTAACTTGCCCAAAGTTGGAACACCATTTTGGAGACGGAGGATTTTGTGTAGTCCTAGCTAGATCTATAATCTTCAATGCTTCTCCACATATATTAGCCCGGACCAAAAGATATAAATAGGATTGACAATTTAAGTCATCCGGTTCAATTTAACCTGAAATCAATAACTCAAATTTGAATTGATTGAATTTTGAATTGGATTTGAATCTGAAGTTCAATCCAAAAATTTTAAAAACCCAACTCCCCCGATGATAAAACGATTTCATTTTAGTAACATTAATCAACACAATGTTGTAATCTAAGGATTAAAATTACTTCATTTTAGTCATGTCTATCAAAATGATGTTGTTAAGTGAGACAATAGGTTAAGCAAAGATGAGTAATATAGAATTAAAAATATCGAACACCTTAAAACAATTATGAAATAAAATACACGAAGGAGGATAAATTTGAATTAACTTGAATAAACAGACATAAACTCGAGTTTGTTTGAATTTTAAATATATTTAAAAAGCTTAAATCTATTTATTAAAACTAGTTAAACATGCCTAATATTAACTAATTCGAACTCAATTTAAATAATCTTAAATTGGTTTTATTCCAAATTTGTAAAAAAAAATTCTTTGAATTAAAATAGCAAAAAGTTAAGAAACAAAATAATTATAATTATACATGTGAAAATATTTTAAGTCATAATAGACAAAAATTTGGAACTCAATTTTTTTCCCTTCTAGCCATTAAATTTTTTTTAAAAAATTTGACCCGTTAAATTTTAAATTGAGACAATTTAAATTCAAACGAATCAATTTAAATTCGAACTTGATTTAATAAATATTTTATTGGTGGCCTCTCTCTTCAGGCAACATATGCTTCATTAATGAGCATAAGAAGATCTACATTTAAAGTCAGCATGGCCATCCTGATCATAGACAGGAGGTGTAGATGAAGCTGAACTCACCTAAGATTGCCATCCCAACCCTGTCAGTTGTAAATTTAATATTAGATCGTCATAAAATTAATATATAATAAATTAAAGAATTTAAATCAGAATAGAAGAAAAAAAATTATTCTTCTTTGTTGAAAAAGTTAAAATTTAATTATAGAAAGAAAATGTTAAATAAAAATTAAATAATTAATTATAATTTTATAAAATTCAATTAATTTATAAAAATTAAATAATTAATTAATAATTTAGTTATTAAATTAAAAAAAGATTTTAATATTTGATTTAAATACATTTATTGTAGAGAGTGTGTTATTGACAATGCATGTTCCAAGGTTTGTGAGAATGAGGACGGAAGAAGATGAAAGTCTTAAACCATCCAAGCATCTCGTGAACCCTTTTACTTCACACCGCACCCAATCCAATCAAAACCTTAACTCCCATGGGTCCCCCCTAGGGATTGGTGGTTTAAGGTCAATTCAATTCACTGAAT
Source organism: Erythroxylum incrassatum (assembly GCA_026546855.1). Classification (NCBI taxonomy): domain Eukaryota; kingdom Viridiplantae; phylum Streptophyta; class Magnoliopsida; order Malpighiales; family Erythroxylaceae; genus Erythroxylum; species Erythroxylum incrassatum. Next base: position 23,401,560 of record JANVCL010000007.1, on the reverse strand, counting down.
AGATTCGATCAAAATCTTAAAAAATAATGGTTTTTTAAAAATTTTGATTCGAATTGTTGCTCATCGTCGTATCTACCGAAAGAGCAATGAATGTATCGACTGACTTGCTACTCAGGCTGTACAATCTGATATTAGTGTAACATATTTTGACACTGCACCTATTGAGTGCCAACGCCTCCTACTCGAAGATACATCGGGAAGCTATTTCCTTATACTTGTTTTGTAATCTCTAGGGTAATTTGTTGCGGTAGTTTCCCTTTAATCAAATTTTTTTTTGATTAGTTTGATTTGATTTGATTTGATTTAATAATTTTTATTATAAAAAATTGATTAATTTATTAATTATCAACAATTTATGTAAATTAATAAACTTTTATAAATTAAAATAAACCAATTAATTTTTATTTAATAGTTTTCTTTTTTAATTAAACTTTACATTTTACACGAGTAATAATAGTCTTCTTTAATTATTTTAAAAATTATTTAATTTTATTTAACCTTTTATCAATTTTATTACTATCTAATACCACTTGAACCTTCTAAACCTTAAAACCAAAATCTTACAGGTTTAACTTTTGATTCGATTTTAAGATCATCGGTTAAAACAACATTCAACTATTTAAGTTGAATTGAAATAAAACTTTTTTGAATCATATTCAATTTGATTCATTATCAATTCTATTTGTACATAAAATAAAAGAAACATTATAAATCTCTCTATATTTTATTTATTCTACAAATGTTTTATTGTATTAAAATATTGAAAATGTTAAAAAGATTATAATCAATAATAAAATGTTAAAAAGATTGAATTAGTCAATCGTATAATAATATAAGATAAAAATAACTGAATAAACAATATTTTTTAAATATTTCTAATAACAACAAATTGTTTTCCAAATAATTTAAAAAACATTTTTATAAATAGTGAAATAGATTTTTAAGTTTTAACCCCCCTCCCCCTTTTGTCAAAAAGGGAAGGATAAGAAGTTTTGGCAGAGAAACTTAAATAAGTTGCAGAGCTGTAGTGCTTAATAGAACTCATGTAACCTCGTGAAGTGAAGATGGAGAACACAGATAAATGTCGTTGGCTGTTCAAGGCAGTGACCAGAGGGATCCTCTAGCTCTTTACTCTGACCCTATTTTCAATGACGAAGTTATAAATTTAATATAAGAAGGTCAAAATATTATTTTTTAAAAATTTTGAGGAGCCAGTGCACCACTTACTCTTAAATAACTCTATTCTTTTATATATTTATATATATTAAAATTAATTTTTAAAAAAACCTTGGGGCCCAGTGCACCACTGAGCCCCATGTGACTCCGTCGGTACCTATTCTGTCCCCCTTTTATTTGAGTTATCTATTCATGTGAGACTTACATAAATTGATAGCTTAGATGGGAGGGAGACAGAATAGGGCCAAGAAAAAGGGGACAAAAGATTTGGAGCCGTGACTATATGAGAACTACAGCTTTCGTAGCCATCAAAATCATGATAGCTCGTAGGGATGACAAAAAGATTCAAACTTGAACTTGGCTAGGGATGGCAATGGCCAACCTATAAGTCAGCTTCCTTAAATTTTTAAAAATATTTTTTAAGATTAAAATAGTAAAATAATGTTTTTTTAGTTAGATTCCGACCTAGATTACTTAGACTCAAGCTTATTAGAAGCTCAACTCTTATAAGCAAAATTAGATCTCAAGTTAACTTGAGCCTAGGTTTAATATATGAGCCGACTCATTGAAAGCACTTGAAACTGAATTCATAGACTTTCCGTTGTCATCCCTGAACTTAGGCTAAGTTCGAATTAATTTGAGACTAAATGTAAAGAAAATTATTTGATTAGTTTTATTAAAATTTTAACTCAAATTTAATAAATTCAAACTTATTACTATTGCTTATAATTTATTTGGTCAATTTTTAGACAAAATTTTTTTAAATCTTTATCGTTCAAATGTGTATCCCATAAACCTAAAATTTAAAGAGGGTAACACCCAAAGTCAACAGGTTTGGGCCTAAGTTCGGGCTAGAGCTTGAATTTTTCAAGTTCGGTCTAACCCAAAACTCGATAATTAGTGCAAACAAATTTTTAGAGAGGGCAACACTCAAAGTTAGCGAGTTTGGGACTAGTTCGAGCTAGAGTTTCAATTTTTTAAGTTCGGTCCAAACCAAAGCCCGATAATTAGTGCAAAAAATAAGGTTATTTTTTAAAAGGTGGTGTTAGTTTTTCATTTTTTTATTAAATAAAAGATTAAAAAATAGGAAGGATTAGGTTTATTTGGCTTCTAACTTGACCTAAACTATTGCCATTTCTACCAAAAATGATATGATTGACAAAAGTTGAAAGATCCAAAGTTAAAGTTCGGTCATTGCCATCCTACTAAAATGACGTAATTGACAAAAGTTGAAACATTCAAAGCTAAGTACTACGTTGTGTCGAAGCTTAGTCTCCTGTAACTTACTACGAATGTATGAAAGACACATGGAGAGAATCAAAACACAAGTCGTTAGTAGATGAGATGGATGGTTAGTTGTAGTTTCAATTTTTTTTAAAAGCCCCTTCTCCTGCAAAATATATGTACCGTAACACTACAAGAAAAGTAAGAATTAGTAACAAAAAATTATCAACGGAATAGAAACCGTTACAAATTATTGACGAAAATTTAATATAAACTAATCGAATATCACTAATATGGACTAATTTAATTGTTTCGGTTCTAGTTTAATAGTTATATTTAATTATAAAATAAATAACATTTAATTAGTCTTCTAATGATATTCATTTTACATGTATTTTGTAGGTATTTTT
>JANVCL010000007.1:23367914-23384887 GCA_026546855.1 Erythroxylum incrassatum | reverse complement strand
AGATCGTCGTCACCCTGCTCATCGTCGGCGGTCCGCGACGCCATAACTAGAGCAAGCCGCTGTGCCGCGGCTTTCGCGGCAACGTTCTGTGATCGCTTGATGGTTGACATGCCGGTCCCGAGTCGCGAGCTGGGATTCGCAGGGGACATTGCCGGAGACGAAGGGCTAGAACTCCAATGCCGCGCGAACACCGGACTCCCAGCTCTCCTCCGATCCATCCACTCCACAAAAGAACAACGTAGATATGCTTATAGCTATGTGTTTGTACTTTGTATAGATTTGAGTGTTGTGTCACAGTGAGGCGAGGATTTCGGAGGGGCTAGATCTTTTTCTTTTATAGAGAAAATCGACGGAAAAGTAGAGAGAAAAAGAGAATCAATACAAGCGGAAGCCCGATGGCATGGCGAAGAAAACAGTTGAAATTCAGACCCACAAGACAACTCGAAAGAAAAGAAACGGAATCGCTATTTATTCAAGTAATTTTTCCTGCAACGGCACGTCGTTTCGAGGCTTACCAAACGAGTTACGTGGGAGAGGATTTTGTGGGACCCATACGTTGACGTGTAGTAAGAATATTTTGAGATGACGCGCCCGATATTTTGATGATTAGGTAAAATTTTTTATAATAAATTCATATACTATTCCTTACACTTTAGACAAAGAAAAAAGAGATTAAATAATTTAACTAATTCAACTAATTTAATCATAAAATTTTTAATTATTTATTTTTTCGATTTTTAACTTTATGGTTTGATTAATTTTGATAATAAAACTGATTGGTTTATTAATTAATTGGTCAATTTTTATAAATTAATAACTTTTTATAAACAAAAATAAATAAATAAATTTTTATTTAACAATCTATTTTCAATTAAAATTCAAATTCTTTGATAAGTAAGGACAATATCTTTCGATCATATTTTAAATTTTTTAATTTTATTCAATCTTTAGCTGATTTTATGATAATCTAATACCTGTTGCAACTTTAAATCTATTGTCTTGCTAATTTAATTTCTAGTCTTGTTTTCAAAACATTGGAAAAAAGTAACTTAAGTCATTAAAATTTTTAATTAAAGTTTTTGTAAAATATTAAATTTTATGAATATCTTTAAAAAAATTAAATTAGTCAATATTTAACAATTCAATTTATTAAATTGTGATGTTATATAAGTTAAATTAATATATTATTATTATAAATGAATCTAAACTTAATTTTGTTATAATTTAAAATATTATTAATATCATTATAAAAGCATTACAATACAATATAAATGTGTTTACTTAAATTTTAAATTTAAAGATTTATATAATTCAAATTAAAATAAAAATTCTAATTATTTAACAATTATTAGTTAAGCAACAATTCACTTAGTCGATGAGATTCTTTTCCATGTTTGTTTATAAACATCTACATAAGATTTATCGAGCACAATATTTTTCATTGCCAGTTATTGGTTAATTCAATCTTTGAGAATTGAGATTCTGATTATAGGTTTATTCATCGTTCAAATTGTTAAGCTAAATAGTCATATAAGAAATAACAATTATAGGAATATAAGTTGAGGCTCGTGATTTCTAATGTATATATTGCTTTGCACCCATTTTTTCAACATTGACCAAATTTGAAGTTGCAAATTGTAATTACGTTATAGTTATGATATTATAATTTTATTAATGTAGCTTTTATCATGATTGCAGTTGCATTATTTATAATTATATATTTCACATTTATATTACAATGTATTATTTGCAATTTAAAATTTTAATTTAATAATATATTATAATTTGTATGTTTTAAATGAAAAATAAAAATAGAAAAAAATTGAATCGGGTTAGATTTAAACTAAAAGTCACTCAAACTCATTTTAATCTTTAATTTTGGACCATTTTAGTTTGATTTTTTTTGTAATTGATCAAATTGAAAAAAAATGTCAAACTCAAATTTGATTAATTTAAATACTTAAACTTAAAAGTAAATTTAATTAAACCAAAATTAATATATTGATTTTGAATTAAGACGGATAGATCTGTTATTTTTTTCTGTACTTAAAATAATGAAATGGGGTGCATTTATTTTAAGACAATAAGGTTGGAGAAATTGTAGCAGCAACAATAACAACAACCTAATAAAAATGATGATGATACGCAAGGTCTGTAGAGGCTTAGTAATATGCAGCCTTATCCTTAGTTGAAGTAATTTATTGAACAAAATCTTATTAAAATACAATTCATACAATCTAAATGGATCTATTAAGATATATGTTATATATCTCATTATTTAGTTTTGGTATTTTTGATAATTGGATCTCCAAGATAATGCAACTTCAAATTCAAATCAAGATAAGGTAGAAGATTCATTGGATTTGATTGGGTAAAGCTAGCTAGAATATGGGTTAAGAATTGATGTTTTGGTGTAATTAAACAATAGTTCTTATTTGACTTAGATAAAAACTCAATCTTGTAAAAGATATGGATGTGCATCGCGTGACTAAAGGATGTGTTGAATGAAGAATTCTACTAAGTGAAGACTTCTTGAATGATGAGATAATATTGCTTTTGCATGTGCCTACGGTTGTGTGTTGTTTATGTTCTTTTGGTTAATTGTCGAAAGCGAGGGTGAGTGGCTATCTTTTAATTGAGTTCTTCATGCAACCTAAGTCGTTGTTCTTGGATGGGATCATCTCATGTTGGCTACAATGATGGTGGTAAGAGACGGAGTTGACTGGAGCTTCAAGCAATCTGGGCGGTAGATTAAGGCTATTCAATTAGTGAACATTTTTTAGATCCATCTTGGAAGGAATTAAATTATAGGGAAGTTGTTTTGTTATATCTCAAGTGTTTTCGTTCTTATTCTAATTTATTTTAGGCCTTGTTTGGCAAACAGCTGATTGCATTAGCTGTTAGCTGATTCTATCAGCTGATTTGACCAGCGGATTGAATTAGCTGTTTATTATAGATGTTTGGTAAAATTAGCTGTTTATTATTAGTTGTTTATGTGTAAAATAACTTATAAGGACATGACTTTAAAAAAATATAAGAGTACGAATATTCTATATCTTAGTATTTCGTTGAATATTCTTATAGAAATTTAAATTTTATATATTTAATTTTACAAAAAATTAAGTTTATAACTTTAATAAAAATATAAAACATTTAAATGATGATAATGATGATGATAATAATAATAATAATATTTAAGATATGTAATGTAAATATCACCTGAGCAGGGAGGAGGCTGAAGAGTTTTCAGAGAAGGTAAGATTGAGGTTTAACATGCATGTTGGGGAACTCTCAAAACCAGCTTCTCTTGAAGAGATAGCAGGGAGTTAGCAATTTTATATTGCAGAAGTCATTAATGAATATGGTCAGAAATATAGTTATGAAACCTTCAGTTCAAAGAAGTAACAACCTATGATCCACATGTTTTTTGTGTAGAACTATATGCAGAAGAATGATTGTATCTCTTTAGTTGTTTAGTTGTTGAATTTAGATTGATTGATTGGTAGGTATGGAATATAAACAAAATCTTTCAAATGCTCTGTTGTAATTTCTGTAACTGAATCTTCGAAGCAGGACCCTATGGATAATAATTCCATGTTCGCTTTGCTATTCAATAGAAGTTGTATAGATTTGTATAAGCTTTGTCTATAAAAGCTTTGAAATTCAACTCAAACCTTCAAAATCATACATTTCAAAAAACATAATGCTTATTTTCATAGGATTTATTTGTAAGGTCATACAATAGTGGCAATCAATCTTAGCAGATAATTCACTCAAAAGCCAAATCCTAAAATCATCTATACATATGGTCCAAAATAGTAGTTAGAATCTATACTTATCTACAAAGTGATCTAGTTTAAGAGCAGCACAGACGTTCAAGACTCTGCTCGAGTCTCCATTGGGTGAAACCAAGTGGCAATCGTCCAATTCAGTTGGGGGAGTAACCCTATTTCTGATCAACATTTCAATAGTTGGGAATTTCCTCTTCCTCCCATCAACCCAAACACATGATACGGAAATAATTTGATGAGGCAGAGGAGCAGTTTCAGGCCTTTGCCCAGCTGGGTGATTAGGAATATCAATCCCAGGATAAGATTTGGAGCGAGGGTGAGCCTGTGTTTTGCCTCTTCCATAAAGAGGAATCAACTTTTCCTCTTGAATGAGAGCCTTACAAACTGGGCACTGATGTGACTGTGAGTGATGATTTAACCATCTATACAGGAGGCCAATAGTAGAGATGACCACAAAGGGTCACAATTGGGTCTTGAGCTAATTCGAAGCAAATATTGCATTCAAAATCACCTGCTTCATCAACGTTGGTGCCCCAGAAACATGAGCTTTCAGGTGACATGTTAGTTGATTCCCCAAACCCAGTTGCCATTTCTTTAAATCTCAATTGCCAAAATCTGTAACAAAAAACAAGCTAGGTTAATATCACCATTGCTTAACCATCACGGTTGAACTGATATCACAGTCAAACATGGCATATAAAACAACAAACTGATATCATAGTCAAACATGGCATATAAAACAACCGTATAGCAAATTGAGAAAAGACTAGAGATAAACCAAATCTATATTCCCCGTGTATATAGATTAACACAGTAAATCATGATAAACCAATCCGAGAATCGGCATTATTAAAACCCCAGAATCCTCTTTAAATTAGATATCATAAACAAGCACCAATCAACGAGAAATTAGAACATCAAAATCCCTACACAAAACCCACTGAAAGCAAATGAAGAAAAAAGATCCAACCCCGTCAATTTTCAAGTCGCTTCTTCCACTCCCCATATCCCCAAAAACGGATACTCACCCAAAAACGCAAAGAGAAACGACAACGACAGAATGATACGGACAAAGAAAGAGATATAAAGAGAAAAGTGCCGACCTTTCTCTTGCTGGTAGCCGAAGAACAAAGAGAAAACGAAGGCGTCGCAAGGGGCCTAAATATCAGCCAAGTCCCGGAAAATTCGCGAGAGTGCTTGTTGCTGTCCCAGATCCTTAAGCTCCAAAGAAGCGAGCATTGATTTATATGTTTGATCTGAGTTCTCCAAGTTCAAGGAAATAGACCGAGCAGTTCGTGGAGAATGACACGGCTTTTGTACGCTTTCAAATAAGATTGGTTTCCAGCACTTTGAATTTATGACGCAAAGCACTAGACCATTTCAATTATGATGATGGGTCATCGGCCTGAATGAAAGAGAAAGAAGAGCCCGTCAAAAAGTCCATCTATTTAAGAATCACAGGCCGGTACCGCCCCACCTGGCCCGGCCCGAGGCCCTACAAGCAACATAAAATAATGTTGCTTTGCTTTTTCTAAAATAAACTAGGGTTAGTTTGGGATCGGGCTACCTTGGGCAGGTTGGGCCCTAGCTCAGACATGGGCCAAGGCATGGACCTGAAAATCGACCTAGTCTATTGTCATATCTATATCTATTTAGGTTTGACAATTTTGACCCGAGCTAAGCTGCGAGTATTGCTCGAGTAACAACAAAATAACGTTATTTTGAAAATTTTAAAAATAATAATAAATCGATTCAGTGTAGGTCTGAGGGGCGAGCTCATTGCTGTCCCCTGCATCTATTTAGTGAAATCAAGGCTACTATTACTTTTTTAGGGTACAATTTACTTTTTAATTGAGTGTTATTTCTTTCATATTCAAATTTATTTAAAAAGTTGTTTTGAAAATTGAAAACTATTTTAATTATAGATATATTTTAAATATTAAAATATTTATTAAATATAAAAGTTAAATTTTAAGAGTATTTAATCGAATAATTTTTCTAAACATAACATTTTTTAAATAAATTTATTTTAAAAAATTAGAAATCATCTATTTTATTTAATAAATATGATTTTAAATTATTTAATTTTAATTTGTTTAATTTTACATTTTTAGTAAAATTATAATCAACATATTGTTAATAATTATTAATAAACGCTGTATAAGATGATAGAAGTAAATTAAAGAATTAAAATTAATTTACTTTTGAACTCTTATTTATAGTTTCTTATTTATTTTAGTAATCAAAATGTAATTACATCAGTTTTATTATCTAAACAAAATTTATATTTTTAAAAATAGATGTATAAATTGAATTTCGTTAATATATAAGTTTTCATAATATTAATTGTCACATAAATGGCTAGTTTATAGATATTCTTAGTTAATGTAGCTCAAAGGTTTCTTATTGGTGATATTTTTTTAAAGGGTAAATAGTAGGCATTTCATTACTCCAAAGCAAGAACTTCAACAATTGAAGGAGGGGTATTTTAAACCACTCTCCAAGGCTAGAAGTGAACAATACGCCCGTAGCTAAGACATGGATAGCAGAATTGCCTGACCTGAAGTAAAAAATACATTTAGCTATTCTAATCTCATTCAATAGAGATATACAATCAGAAACTAACAAATCAAAAGAGGAAGAGTCATCATTAATTGTTTGAACCACAATCTTCGCATCCGATTCAATAATAACTCTATCTCAATTCTAAAGCTTGACCCAACTAAGGACTTCTTTGATAGCTATTGCCTCTGTACTTTTAGTACTCAATCTACCTAGAAACATCCACGATTTTGCAGCTATAAAACTCGAACTAGAGTCACGTACAACAATTGCAACAACTATGAAATTGGAGTTGCTTCCAATGGCGGCGTCAACATTAAATTTCAGCCAACCCATTTCAGGATGTTGCCAACTCACCGTTCTTGTTGCTAGTATTCCCAAAACAGTACCAAAAGCATAAGCAAGCCGCCACTCCTCCAAGGTTCTCTACACAAAACAAACAATGGCATTGGATGATCTCCACTTATTATTCCACATAACTCCTTTTCTACTCTGCCAGATTGTGCAAATTATCATTAAAATGGTATACTGTCGATCTTTCGGTGCAGGTAAAAAGAAGGATGAAAAATAGTAGAGAAAATAAATTGTTCCTGGATGCTACTAGTTCTGGAGAACTCTCGACCAGACCTGCTTCATGAGTGGACAGTCGAGAAACACATGTTGTAATGCCTCCTCTTCTTGATTACAAATAGGGCAACACACATTGACATCAACTCGTCGACTTCGTAACACTGATAAGTATGGTAATACACCATTTAGAACACGCAAAACACAACTGATCACCTTTGGCGGAACCACACAGCTCCATACCTGTTGATAACTTGGCAAAGTTGTATCCGTAAGGGGACACAAGAGTTTATAAGTGCTCTTCACTGTGTAACGACCTTTATTCTCAAATTTCCAACACCAATCATCTCTCGACAGTCTTCTACCCAATGGTATTGCCAAAATTTGTTCACAATCATGGCTAGAGAAAAGTGAGCGAATTAAATCAAGATTCCATAAAGCATTCTCCAACAAATCCGCAACCAAGAAAACATTTGAATTAAGAGGCCTTGAAGAAACAATAAAAGAATTCTCCATATCATTGAGCCACGGTGAGTCCTATATTCGAATTTGAGAACCATCTCTAACCTTCCAATGCATATCCCGTTGTAACAAAGAACGAGTTTCCCAAATATTGTGCCATAAATAACTCGGATTGCTTCCTAAATCTATTGATAAGAAGGATGAACCCTCAAAATAACAAGCTTGAAGAACACGAGATACTAGCGAATTAGGTTGAGTCATCAACTTCCAACCCTACTTTCCCAAAAGCGCAAGATTGAACTCATGGATCTTTTTAAAACTAGGCCTCTGAAAATCTTATTCTTCGCCAATCTCTGCTAGGACATCCAAAGAATTCCTTTCTCATGATTAACACCTTTTCCCCCCACCAAACTGAGTCCTGATATGTTCCAATTCAGTACATAAAGTTTTAGGTAGAAGAAACAAACTCATCACATAAGTAGATATCGCTTGTAACACATTTTTCAATAACACAGCTTTACCCACCTTAGAAAGTGGCTTTCTCTTCCAGGCATTCAATCTTTTCCACACTCTGTCTTTTATAAAACCAAATACCTCCTTCTTATTCCTTCCTATGTGAGAAGGTAACCTAAAGTAGTTACCCAAAGACTCTTTTTCCAAAACAACAAGGATGGCACAAATAGACTCCGTCATCAAATTTGGGTATTTGCACTAAACGTTATGAAAGATTTTGCAAAATTAATAAGTTGTCTTGATGCTCTCTCATAAGTTTGTAAACATCTTTGAACTTCACTAGCTTCCTGTGCATTGGCCTGAAAGAAAATAAGGCTATCGTCCGCGAAGAACAAATGAGATAAGACAAGACCTCCATTAGAAACTTTACATCCCTGTATTCTGCCATCTGAAAGTGAATGAGCAAATAGTCTTGATAAACCTTCAGTGCAAATTACGAATAGATAAGGAGAGGGGGGGTCTCCCTATCTCAAGCCCCGCGTAGGAATCACTAGTCCAATTTCAAACCCATTCTGAAGAATCTTGTAGTTGATTATTGAGAGACAATAAATAATGAGATCCACAAAACCACGGGCAAACCCCATTTTTACCATAATTGCCTCAACAAAAGTCCATTTCATGCGATCGTGCACCTTATTGATATCGATCTTTAGAGTTGTAGAATATTTCTTCCCCCTAGTTCGGCGATGGAACGAGTGCATCATTTCAAATGCAATTATCTTGAATGCTTCTACCTGCTACAAAAGCACTCTAGGATTTCGAAATAGCTTAAGGAAATAAGCTTTTCAATCTGTGAGCCATCATTTTAATAATAATCTTCAAAAGTACATTGCGTAAAGCAATAGGACGGAGATCACCCATTACCTCAGGCTCATATTTCTTTGGAATCAACATAATTGCCATTTTGTTCAACTCTCTGGGAAAATTGTCCGAATGAAGATAATCAATACAGGTCTGATCTACTTCACCACCTATGATATCCTAGTATTTCTGATAGAAGCCCAGGTTAAAACCATCAAACCTAGGTGACTTGTTCGACATTATAGAAAACACAAAAACTTTTACTTCTTCTGCAGTATAAGGACAAAGTAGCGATTCATTATGATCCTTAGTAATCAATCTCGAGATATGTTCTAGAACTGGGTTAATATCACAAACTTGAGATCGAAAGATGTTGGAGAATTATGAACTAACCACAGATTCCAAACCAATCTCCCATGTTTGCCAACTTCCATTTTCATCCTACAATCGCTTAATCCGATTTTTCTTTTGTCTAACTGTAGTAGCATTGTAGAAGAAATGAGTATTTGAATCAACTTCTTTAAACCAAAATTCCTTCGCTCTCTACTTCCAGTACACTTCACGTTGACATTGTAACTCAAAATAGTGATTGTTAGTAGCATCAAAATTATCCATATCTTCCTGAATCCTAGACCCTCTCAACACTTTCATGGACATCAAACAATTATCCATCTCCGTCTTATGCACATTCCGAAGTTCCTTACCCCAAGTCAACAACAATTGACTGCATCTCTGGAGTTTATCTGAAAGTGGTAATTCCATATTATGATTCCAACAATCAATAATAAGTTCCCGACAAAAAGGTTCCCTCATCCAATGCTTCTCAAATCTGAACCTGCATGCTATAGGTCTAGGCTTAATAAGTCGTATCTGAAGAAAGAAAGGCAGGAGATCGGATGAAGAGATAGGCAAGACCGACGCACATGTATGTGGAAATAACTGCTGCCAAACTTCTGTTGTCAAAATGCGATCAAGCTTTTCTTCTATAAGCTGGCTCGAATCTCTTCTGTGCTCCCACATAAATTGATGGTCAATTATAGGAAAATCATAAAGACAAACATCTAATACTGCATCTTGAAATCCATGCATAAGACACAACGGCTGAGGTCTTCCACCTCGCTTTTCATGGCCATAAAGAATATCATTAAAGTCACCAAGGCATACCCATGGTTCCTCACTATGCGAAGCTAACACATGTAATAACTGCCATGAATTTGATCGCCTAGATCAGTTAGGTTCACCATAGAAATCAGTAACCCTCTAAGTACCCACATTAGCAATATCTACTAAAGCATCAATATATCTATCATATGAACTAATAAGAGAAATAGTATTTACAGACTTCCAAATCAATGCAAGTCCACCACTATGGCCTCTACTGTCAACCGAAAAGAAACCCATAATGCAAGAGGTCTTTTATTTCATTAATTTTTAAAGAACTACAAAAAGTCTCAATAAGAAAAATTAAATTTAGCCTTTTAAGTCTAACAATTTCCTGCAAACAATTTACTACTCAAAGGTTTCCAAGCCCCTGTCAGTTCTAACTTATGCAACTCATTTTTGTCGACGAGCCTGATTCACAGCGCCCACCGTTGGTCCTTTTTTTGAACCAGTACCAGAACTTGTAGCATCATTTTCTAAAGTACTAGACTCTTTTGTTTTCTTAGGCTCCTGGCCCATTCTTCTTCCTTTAGGGTTTGTAATAGTAACACCTACATCCTAACCCGCCAGATCACCTCCACCTTCCATATCCACCTCCTCACCTATTTTCGAATTCCCTGATTTATTGCTAGCAAAATCCGCACCTCCCTTATCTGTTTGGCGCCCATTTGAATTTTGAACTCCACTCATTCCAAACCTACCAATCCCGTTCTGCGTGGACTCTTCTCCCTCCTCCATCGTTTCCCCCTCCCTTAGCCACCGTGATCCAAGAGTCATGGGATTCCAACGAATTGTAGCTCGAATAGACGACGTAAGTTTCCGGATAAGAGGACCATTGTTCTTGTTAAGCAGTAATCGGCAAAACTTCTCAGTATGCCCTAAATATGCACATAGGAAACAGACATAGGTAACTTCTCGAACCCTAAATCCACAGTAAACCACTCCCTATTATCCTTCCTTAATCGTATTGGCTAACGAATTGTCCTCCTTACATCCTATCGATATTGCAATCATATGAACTTCTTTTTCGGCTTATCATAGTTCTTAGGATCTGACTCCACAAACTCCCCTAATCCATTGCCAATCTTCTCAGCCACATGCTCTACCATAAATCCAGAACGCAGACCATGCACCTGTACCCACAAAAGAACATGAAACAATGGGAGCTCAGAGGGATGAGAATAATCGCCCATCCTCTCCAACAGCAGCAGTTGGTTATCAAACGTCCAAAGAGACATCCCGTTATCCTACTCACATCCACTTCATGATAGAACTGAAATAAATACATGCCATCCTACTCCTCATGAATCGTAACCCCCATGAAAGGCCTTCATAAGGATGCCAAAGTATGTTTCATAGCATTGAAGTTGATATTCCGATCCGAATAAAAGCGTCCCACCAAACACATAGAATAATCAATTCCGTCTTCCACGATCTGTTGGATCCCGTTTTCGAAACCCAACTCTCTTGCTTACACATTCGTCTGTTGGACCCCACTTGAATCCAGAGTCCAACGCTTGCTCTGGTAATCATGAAACGTGAGCTTGCATATTGCCTTGAAGGGTTATTACATAATACCCTCATTAGCCATCATAATTTATTTATTTTTCATTCTTATAATATCCCAAAAATTCACTCACAAATTGTTCAATGGCATGCCCATACAAATCAGTCACCATGCTTGAACTCATTTCTCCTCCTTGTGAACAGAATTTGGAAATCTTCAAATTCGAATTTCAATTTGACTTCTTCAAAGAAATCATAGCTCTAAGTCTCTTGTTTAATTTAAAGAAAGAATCACTTCAATTGGATTTCTATAGCTCAAGATATGCTTAAAAAGCTCTAGTATGCTCAAACCCTAATCATGCTCTCCTACCTGACCTCTCATTTACTTTCATGCACACTTTCTCAAATCAACTCCAAATGATACAAATTTTTATGGAGAGGAAGATACATATCTTAGGAATCTATTAGTATAAGAATTACTTCATTTGGAGGTCGGATGAGGGAGTTATGATCAAAAGAATAGACCGTGTTTGTACCTCAAATTGATTTGAACCTCTCTTAGTGCGATTGCCATAACTTTCAATCTAGAAGTTGGATTGCTTTCGGTTTTGGACCATTAGAAAGTAGACTTCAAGAGATAAAAATTTCATGAAGACCACAAAACCTGATTCGGACTCTAAAAGTGTCAAAAAGCAACATCTTTCCCATGAATGTTCGTTTAACAGACATGCATCGGGTTTAAGAGGCCAAAAGAGCCGAGAATGTTCGTTAAATGGACATCCATGTCTATTTAGCGAACATAGACTGACCAAGGGGTCGTTTTTGACCCGAGAAGATTCATTAAACGGATCTAAAGTCCGTTAAACGGACATGGGGCTTCCCAAAACCCCTCCAAACCTTCTTTCAAGCTTCCTACCACCATCCTAACATCACAAACACTTATAATCTTCACAAATTCACTTATTCTAAGGCCTAAACACTTCATAACAATTCAAACATCAAATTTATCTCATAAAACTCTCAAAACCATTCTCATTTGATCCATCAAAATCACAAACTCTCATCATACATCATAGTTGTCATGTTCATACTGTCCATGCAACATCATAACTTGCATTGATCATATCTCTTAACTGCGACATCCAAAAATTACAAACTTTATAGCGTCGACACGATAAAAGGATCATCTACAACTTCTAATAAGACAATTTTGGCTAATTCTAACTAAATCATTCCAGATTTTCCTTGGAAGTCAGACATAAATCTTGTCCTTATGAAAACTTATATTCCTCTCAACTTCATTTCTTCCTTAACTAAAGCAACACATTCTTGTCCATTCAACTACTAATTGGAATTCATCAAATCATCAACTTCAATTCATTTTACTTTTCATATTTAACATATCTCATTATTCATAACATTTCTATCTTTCTTTTCCATAACATCTCACTCATATATATATATATCAAATCATATACAAAGTTCATTAACTCACATGGATCACTTTTTCAAATGCACTTAATTCCAATTTAACCTCATCCTTAATTAATCCATAGTTCAACTCCACCTTGATTCATACCCATTTTGCATTTAACATTGACAAGCATCCATACACAATTTCGCATTTCATTATCATCATACATAATTCACTATTTCATTTACATCATAAATAAGAGTTTTTCAACTTTGATGGCATTTCCAAGCCACAATACAATATCAATGTCCAAAATACAAAAGATTCAAACCCAAAAATGCTCAAAATACATCTGAGGCCTTGTTTCACATCAATTATTTCCAATAACACAAAAACATACAAGGTCCGAAATAATGCCTTGGTTCTCACTTTGTTTCTTGGTCAACACCTGGATTTGGGGAAAGAGAGTGGGGATGAGCTTTAAAAGCCCGTGCGTAACATGCTTATAACAAAATAACAAGCAAAACCTTTCAAAAAGTTCTTTATCATGGTAAATTCTTATTGAAATCCATAAAATACAAGTTTTTCAAAATTCTTGTAATGTAATCAAAATCACAACAACACAACTCATGCATTTTTTTCAACTTGTTCATAAATCATGAATGCATCAAAACTTGTCACAAATCACAAACACATAACACATCATAATGGTTTGGGTAGGTCCAAATTCATGAAGCATTACACATTCCCATATAATGGTCCTGTGTAGTCGTAAACTTGAGGAGTCCTTAAAGGAGCTCCATGCCACTAACAGGCAGGCGGGAGAAGCCTATTCTTGGGTCAACGTGCACGTGACGGTTCTTGAGGGACTACCCGAAACCCACATAACATGTAATCATGACTTGAAAACAGATTTGCCCAAAATGGTAATATTTCATAAACTTGTTTTTCTTGAACATGCAATTTCTCAAAAATCCTTTCATGTAGAAACGGATATGGATGTCCGTTAAACGAACATTCATGGGATAACTTCAATAAATCGCAATTTTTGACCCTTTTAGAGATAGAATCTCACTTTGTGGTCTTTATGAAAGTTGTAGATCTCGATGTCCACTTTTAAATAGTCCAAGAAAGAAATCAATCTAACATTTTTGGTGAAGGTTATGGCAATCGCGCCAAGAGAGGTACAATATGATTAAGGACTTAAACATGATTGGATTCTTTTGGTCATAACTTCCTCATCAGACCTCCAAATGAGGTGGTTCTTAAAGCCATGAATTCATAACACCTTTTCTATCTCTTGATGAGAATTGGTATCTTTTGGAGTTGAGTTGAAAAGTTTGATGGAAAGAAAATGAGGGATCAATTGGGAGAGCATGATTGGGATATGAACACACTTTAACTTTTTAAACATATCTTATTCTATAGAGCTCCGATTGAGATGATTCTTCTTTTAAAACAAATTAGAGACTTAGAGCTTCAATTTCTTTGAAGAAGTCAAATTAAAATTCTGATTTGAAGATTTCCAAATTCTGTTCACAAATAGGAGAAATAAGTTTGAGCATGGTGACTGATTTGTGTTGGCACGCCATTGAACAGATTATGAGGAAATTTTTTGGGATGTTATGAGAATAAATATGAACTAGTGATAGCTAATGAGGGTTTAATGCAATAACCCTTTAAGGTAATATGCATGCGTTCATGTTTTTGCAAGAGTTGGGCTCCGAAAACAAAATCCAACATGTTTGGTGTTATGATTTCGCAAATGTTGGATTCTGGAATCAAGAAAGGGTCCAATATGTTATGGTATCATATCGCCAGAATTGAGATCTTATATGGGCATTTTTCTTTTCGAATTATGTCTCAAGGTACATGTATATGAACATGTCTGAGCATGCAGCAGCGACTGATCCCTAGTCTAAGTGACATATGTATAAGTCACATGCATGATTAATTGTTAAGAGTTTGAATTGATAGAATTAGTGAGGAAAAAATGATACTCTTTCATGATATGAGAAAATGAAAGTTGTGGATAAATGGCAATGAGAAATAGTATATGGGTAAATATGGCTTATAATGATTCAATGTATTTGTAGTGGGGGATGCATTGTATGACATTATGGTGATATATCCCCGAATGTGATATGGATGTACATGTATGATCGTGGATTGTTTGAAGAAGATAAGGATACAAGTGGAAATGATGAGATTAAAGTGTACAAGCGGAATGTAATGAAAACAGAAATTGTTATGATCTTAAGAAGATGAAATTAGAACCACAGTGGTTGTTTGATTAAGGTGACAAGAGTTATGATCGACCATAAGAATATGTTAGTGAATTGAGATTAGAATTTCATGATGACTATACTTGTATAATTTTGAATTTGATTTCAAATATACATATGTGAGATTCAAAAAAGGATAATTGAAAGATGAGATGAATGATAGAGACATATGTAGAAGTTCAAAAGGTTAAGTTGAATTGTATTGGTCCATATAAAGTTGTTAAGAATTGGACCATTGACTTGTGAGTTAAAACTACTATCAAAGATGTCACAGATCCATAATGTGTTATATGTGAATATGCTAAGAAATATCTTCTAGTATTGGTGTTATCGACACAGGAAAAAATTGTGAGTAATCTGAGATATATATATATATATTGAGGAATTAGTTAAGAAAGTGAATGACTAAATAAGTGACTGAAAGACCGAGTCAGTCTATTGACTATGGTCATTTAGAAGAAATTATTTGAGTGAATAAGTTATTTGGGAGAAGAAGGAAAACATAAGACAACATTTCCTCCATTTGTTTAATCACTCAGGTAAGAATTTCGAGGACGAAATTCTTTAAGGGGGAGAATTGTTAGGCCCCAAACTTTTCTTGGAAGCTAGAACTGTTAAATAAGAAATTGTTGGCGATTATTCATGTGTAGAGAAAAGGAGAATCCTTGAATTTGAAATGAAATAGAAAAGATGGTTTAGGTACAAGATGGATTATATGTGAAATGTTGGAAATTAAAAGTTGGAAAATGTAATTGAAACTCATTGAGTATGCTTCGATATTTTAGCCATGACGTTTGCTCTAGTCATCCAAATGAGATGATTCTTAATTTGGATTAAACTAGAGAGATAAGGCTACAAATTTTTCGATGAAATTGAGTTTTAATTCAGTCTCTAAGAGTATCAATTTTTGGATGGAAGTCAAGCGCAGGATAACGTTTTAGTATAAGAACAGTTTGAAAATATTTGGGGTATAACTTTTGGACTATGGAACCAAATTGAATAATTTTGATGTCATTTGACAGTTAATACAATGAGAAACATTTTTATAGAAGGAAGTGCTATCAAATTCCTTTAATTTCATGATTAGAAAAAGGTCTTGATTTTTGGAAGGAGTTAAGCATGATTTGAATAATTTTGAGGTTTTGGTAGATTAATTATTTGATTTGGAGTTAATTATCATGTTGATGTTGGTAGGACTTTAAAATATGGTTTGGTTGAATTAAGTAGCAAGAGTATATATGTATGAGGACATTTTGGGAAGAACACTTAAGCCATTTAAGTTACAAGGTTTACATGTAAGGGTAAATTGGTCATTGTTCACTCATTAATGGCATTATTGTAATAAGAAAAGTTGTTTGGCTTTTAAAGAGAAGCAAAAACATGACTTGAAGATGGAAGAAGAGAAAGAAATGAAATTAAGAGAGAAACAAGGAGAGAGTGTCGGTTTTGGGAGAAAAGAAAGAAGAAAAAGCTAGGTCTTGTTTTTTCTAAGCTTTCAAGAGGGATTTTGAAGTTGCTCAAGAAGGGAAAAAGGAAGACGAGGATTAGAGATTCCATTAGAGCTAAGAAAATCATTGTTTGGTGGAGATTCAAGGTAAGTTTGATCTTAAGAATTTGGAATTTTGAAAGTTTCTTGGTTCATATAGCTTAAGAAATGTATGGGTTTAAGTTTTCTAAGATCAGTTTTGGTGATTATATGTTATGGGTTGTCCAATTTGGACTCCTTTTGATTTGGGAACTTTGCCATTATGAAGAAAATCAAGAGAGATGCAAAAGGAGCAAGAGTAGAGGCTTTTAGGCAAGGTTTGCAAGTAAGGAAATTAAGGTGGGTTCCATGTTTATAATTGAGTAATGAGTCACTAAAGTTTGCTTTTGAATCAAGAGAATAAAATGATTTCAAATTACTCCATA
>JANVCL010000007.1:23278446-23298365 GCA_026546855.1 Erythroxylum incrassatum | reverse complement strand
GCATTTCTAAACGCTCATTGACCACTCAAAAATTACTATTCTAACATTCCTATTGGTGATGGGATGTTACACCTCGCGCCACATACTTACAGCTTAGGAAGTACTACAACTAGTAAGCTTTAGGCTAGGCTTTAGGTCAGGTGTAGTTAGGGGAAGATTTTCGCGATGGACGCCTAAAACTGTCGAATTGTCGTATCCTTAGGGTCGCGCAATGAAGACTCCTCACGCGACTAGCGACAAAAGAGCCGGTCTTTACAAGGTGTAAGGTAATAGCAAATTTGGTCAACCTTCAGGTATGTCCTTATTGTCTTATATTGTAATTCTATTTACTTAAATTTTCTACGTGCTTTTTTTCATCACGATTTTCCTATCACATCTGTATGTGGGTTTACAAGAAACAACCTCCCTACTATGTAGGAGTAAGACTGCGTACAATCAGACCTTTCCAAATTTCGGTTCACTTCAAAACTTCGAACTGGGTGTGATGATGATGGTTATATATCTAAAGAAAGAAGCAGAGTGTCAAAGAGGTAGAGAAAGAGAGAGGTCGATAGGTGGCTTGTGGGCTTTTGTGATACTTACATGTTCAACAAACCTTAGATTTATATGTATTTTTATTACTATCTTAGAGATTCCGGCAGGTAATGTAATGGTCATTAGGTTAATTACCATCTTTTGTTTAGATTTTTATCTATTTTTACTCCCCGTTTATTTTTCCTTATATTAATAAATTATCAATTATTTAATCAAAATTCTTAATTTTGTTGTTAATTAATTTTGTTCTCTTAATTTTGTTGTTAATTAATTTCAACAAATCTAACATATTTGAATGGCCTCAATCAATTTACCCAAAAAAAATTGCCTCAATCTAATCTAATTGAGTGTATGATATAGGAATTCAATCCTTTTGGATTATCTATATTTTCGCTATATTTTCTAATATCCTTGCATTAGAGATGAAAATCCTGTTTGACTTGATTTGGTCTAAGTTGGTTTGAAGTTAACTAGTCAAATTTGATTTAATTGAATTTTTAGTTGAATTTAAATTTAAAAATTGAATTGAACAACCCAAATCCTTTTTACAAAACGTTTTCGTTTTGATTTAATTTCTCAAAATGACATTGTTTGACGAAACAAAATCATTTTGGACGACTTAGATCCAAAATTTGGACTACATGTTTGAATTCGACCAAATTTTGAACCGACTTCCAACTATACTTGAAAGTTAGATTAAACCGGACCGGGAGCAAGCCATTCTTGTATGGTCCATTACCAAACCTACCTTGCATACATATAATGGCTAAGTATAGATATATTACAAATATGGGTTTGTTAAAAAGAATATGCATGTGAATATGGGTCGGATTAGACTTGGTAGGCAATCTTTAAGTTAGGAAAATGTTCGATCAACTCCTCACGTTAAATTTCTGAAATAAACTAAACAGAAACCATATTTGTAATATATTTTAATAATTTTAAGTATTTTAAAATAATTTTCAAATACATTAATATTTCTAAAAAGAGAATTAAAAAATCCAAATTACATAATCATTATAATTCTTTTTATTAATATTGACTAAGCCTTTGTTTGGATAGGCTTATACCGGTAGAGTTTTTACAAATAGAGTTTTTTTCTATAGATTTTTTTGAGAAGAACTTTTCAAAGAAGCCAGTTGACTGTTTGACTATCATTTAAAAAAAAATTTAAAAAGTTTCATACAATAGATTGTTTGACAACATAAAAATAAAATTCACATTTAATTTTAGTTATATTTTATTTTATAATAAAAATTATTTATGTATATAAATATTATTTAAAGTATATTAAACAATATGCAAAGCACAATATATTAATTATTATATAATTTTAAACCTGTGAAACATAAATGAAATTATATCTAACCGTATCTTTTATATGGATTATAACATAAGTAAAACTAATATAAAAAATAAACATAAAACATATAAAAACGCCAAATAATGGGTTTGCAAGATAAACGTAAAGATGAGTTTGTGAGTATCGTGATAATTATGTATAAAATATAAAGGCAAAAGGGACTAAAAATTATCTCATTAATTGATCTGAAAAATCTATCTGAAAAAGTTATTTGAGAAGTTTTTTTTAAGAAGCTTCAAATTTGAGCTTCTTAAAAAGCTGTATTTTGCCTGTTAAAAAAAGTCATATCTATTAAAGAAGTATTTTTTATTTTACAGTCAAGCACTAATTTTTCTTAAAAAAAAGCTTTTGTGGTAAAAAAAAAGCACTTATTGGTTTCTCAAAAGCCTATCTAAACTAATAAAATTTTTGATTCAATATGGTTAAAAATTATATTTATTTAAGTTTTGTCCATGAATTTCAAGATAAGATAGAATTAGATTCGTAATTTAATAAACTTAATTTTTACTCATTTATTTTGAATCGATTAATTAATACCGACTAAAATAAAATTTCAATTCCACTTATGAAGACCATGATTTACTCCAATTATGTTGCCTTAATCATAGTGCGAAATCAAACCTTTACTTTCTTATGCTTACCATAATGTCGGCTTGGCTTCTTGACAATGTCCAAGACTTCTTGACAATGTCCAAGACATGTTTTACACGCCTTTATACCGACCCATAGACAATTCAGTATTGTAAAGAATTAGTGAGCAATCTTTATGAATTCAACCAATAATACCGAATGAGACTGGTTAGGGGTGGCTACGATGGTAGGATGGTAGGGGCAATTTCTCAATAATCTCTATTTGAAATATCGCCTGTGGGTAGAATCTATAAATGTCTAGCCTGACAATAGACATCCATGTCAATTAAGAGATTTAAGCCTGATAGATTACTTCCAAGAACTTTGGTCTATAACAAATTATCGCCGTTTTGTAACGAATCATTTGAATATGAGCGGATCATAAAGTTTGATATGTTAAAATTATCTATTTTTTTGTTTCGAGTTGGACTAAGTTAATTTCTGAGTTAAAATGTAAATTATAATTTAATTTTTTAGGCTTTTTAAGAATTTGCAAAGAGATGTACATATGATGAGTCGATTTCATTGCCTGAATTTAAATTATTAAATCGTTTTAAGTGATTTTCTCAAACAAGTCATTGACTTGCCCAAGAACAAAGTATCATAGAATGATGAGAAGATAAAGAGATCCCTGAACTTATTCAACGCAACTTGGTGGATCAACATGTATGAAGAGGCGAAGATTGCACTTTTTTTGCATCCACCGTCATCATTTTTCATCGTTGCCAAATTGGTAAAATGCTTTCGTAAGTCAATTTTCACCAAACTTGAACTACGAAAACAACACCTAACCAGCATCAAATCAACCATTAATGGATATGGTTGGTCCCTTCCTTTCTAACCTTCGAATATATTCTGTTTCTTGATACGGTCTTTATATGCTTTCACTGAGAAGGAAAAGTGCCCATGATTTCATAAGAACCTAAGTCACTCCTCAGCTATAAATAAAGGGTTAACCTACTCCAATGGTGGTCAGAACTGAGGAGAGGAAGAGAGGTCTTGTATGGAGATGAAGAGTTTTGTGTCAGATAGCCAAGGATGACTTGCCTATGTACACGACTCATATGCCAAGCTAATGGGGCTGGGAAGCCCTTGAAGGTGATGACGTTTTGGTATGGTTCATAGGCAGTCTCCATTGGCTATTCTGAGTGACTCTCATCTTCCATGCTAGACCCACGTCTCTTCCATTGTTAAAAGCACTTTGTCTTCTTGTTCAAGCAGGATAAGATTGTCAATTTAAGGTAAATTATTTCAAGTCCCATCCTTTTCAATCTTTTTGTCTTTATAATGATAGAATTGGCAGTTGGTTATTATTTTTTTGTGTATTGAATAAATTACTTTTTTTTTTCGTAACTAGGGTTCGAATAGTACAAAATAGCTCGGATTGAACGGTGTATGTTCGGGTTTTTAAACTATACAATTTGAGTCTAGTTTGGTTAAGATTTGAGATTAGCAAAATGCTATTATTTTAGTTAGTTGATTAAATAATTTATTAACCAAAATATTGATCAAATTGGGCTAATCCATTCTCCTCGACCTCAAATTTATCTTAGATTATGTCATTTTACTTCAAATAAATCATTTAATAAACTAATGACTCAAAATTAAACAATAAACTTATTTTTAATCTTTCACGATAAAATATTATTTCTATTTAAATGGTCCTCTTTAACAATCAAATTATCTCATATTTCGCTTTTATATTGTTATTTTATGTGAAATGACTATATATATGCGATCTTACTTTGTACTGAGAAAATAGCAGAAACAAGTTCCAGTTGGTCACAAATTATTAGTTTCCTAACAAAAACATGTCGATTATAGCCTTGTACTCACGATCGGCACCGTTGGTCGACCCGGTCAGGGACGTGGGCTCTTGCTATGGCCATGTGAACTCTGTAGTGAGAAAATAGCAGAAACAAGCCCTAGTCGCTCACAAATCGTCAGTATATATGTAATATTTTAAAATAGTGTTAATGGATAAAATGGAATATTTTCCAAATTATAAAATAATTTTCAATAACTTCAAATTAATTAATTATAATTTTTTGATTTTTTGTGAATATTTTATTTTATTTTATGATGGGTTACATTTATTTATGATGGACTAACTCTAAATTTAGGAATTAATGGACCCTAAAAACATATGAAAAAACGGTTCATGTGCCCTAATTATAGAGATCGAGACACATGCGATGGACGATTTTTTAACAAATAAAAAATCATAATAAATAAGTGAAAAATAAAAAGATAATTGAAAAGGGAGGATTTGCATTGACCAATCGCCGACTGCGGCAGATTTGAATCTTCTGCTCCTTCACTGGAAGCTCGCACGCAGGATTCATTTTCTCGGAGAAAGCCAAACAAGAAGAAGGGGAAGGAGAAGATTATTATTATTATTATTGTTATTAATAAAAAAGCAAGCAAATAATTATCAGATCTAACAAAACACTTGGGAGGAGCGGTTACAGAGAGCCAGAGAGAGAGAGAGAGAGAGAGAGAGAGAGAGAGAAGAGAAAATGATAACGATACCGTATTTGACCGCTTTATCGACCTACTTCAGCTATGGTCTTCTCTTCGCGTTTGGCCAATTGCGTGATTTTTTCAGGAAGTTCGTCGATTGGTGGAAAACGAACAATCTACAGGTTTTTTGTCGCTTTTTTTAAATGATTTTTTCTCTTGTTTTTGGATTTTGTTGTGGTAATGATGTTGTTTCTCAGGGATATGCACCGATCTGTTTGGGACTAGAGGACTTCTATATTCGTCGTTTGTATTTGAGAATTCAGGTACGCACTTTTATTCCTTCTGCGAAGTTTTTGTTTTTGTTTGGTTATCGGATGCTTATTTTGATGGATCGTGGAAGAAGAATTAGAGTGCATAGGGTAAATCTCTTTGTATAGAGTTTGATGCTATTGTTTTTGCGAGTTTAGATGATTGCCTGGTATTATGAACTAAATTTACTGGATCTTGATGATTCTGCATGGACTCTTGTGTTTTATTGCTAGTTTTGATGTACTTGAGGTGGATTGATTTGATTTTTTTAAGGCGCTTTTCCTTATAGGTGTGTTAGTTCAATGGTCTTAACATTGTTATTGTGGCATGACGGTGGGTTGGTATGAGTGTTTTAGTTAGTGGTTTAGAGCTCTTATTTTGGTACCATCATGCAGGACTGCTTTGGACGACCTATCTCGAGTGCCCCTGATGCTTGGTTTGATGTGGTTGAGCGTTATTCCAATGACAATAACAAGACATTGAAGTTAGTCTTTTGTCAGTTTGCTTGCAGTTTGTAGTTTTATCAGTTGAAATCTGTGGTAACCTGATATGGAATTGCTAATGCTTTGTGGATAATTGGTATCACAACATGCAGACGGACTACGAATATTAATAGGTGCCTAAACTTGGGATCATACAATTATCTTGGCTTTGCAGCAGCTGATGAATATTGTACACCTCATGTTATTGAGTCGTTGAAGAGGTTTTCACCTAGTACTTGCAGTACTCGAGTGGATGGAGGTGAGCAGCCAACTTGCAAGATGTTTCTTTGTTGCTAGTTCCTCTGTTATCTGCTTTTCTGATACATATTTTTGTTAGGGACTACTACTTTGCATAATGAACTGGAGGAGCGCGTCGCTGATTTTGTCAAAAAACCAGCAGCTATAGTCTTTGGTATGGGATACGTGACAAACTCTGCCATCCTTCCTGTCTTGATTGGGAAGGTATATGCACATCAAGTCCTGTTTTGCTTATGTTGCTCTTTCGAAATCATAAACAAATTTCCCTTTATATTAATTATTAACAGGGAGGGCTCATCATTAGTGACTCATTGAATCACAACTCAATTGTCAATGGTGCTCGGGGATCAGGAGCCACAATACGTGTTTTTCAACATAATAGTGAGTTCTGAATAATAGCAACTTATTTCTCCATAAAGAAATGGAAATGTCTGCTGCTTATTAATCTGTTAACTTTCTCTGCTTCAGCACCATCTCACTTGGAGAAAGTATTAAGAGAACAGATTGCTGAGGGGCGACCAAGAACACATAGACCATGGAAGAAGATAATTGTTATCGTAGAGGGTATCTATAGCATGGAAGGTGAACTCTGCAAACTTCCAGAGATTGTTGCAATATGCAAAAAATACAAGGTCAAACTTCTAGGTTCTCATACACAACTCATTACGTGTCATCTTTGCAGTCAGCTTTTACCTAGGAAGTGTTTGAGTTGTCTCTTTGTGAGGAGCAAATTACATAACGAAAAAGATTAGATACTTTTAAGAAGTGTCCCTTCAGGTAACGTGATTAAAATAAGTTGAATTTGGTGTTATTAAGGACATAAATGGTATGTGAAAATATATGTTATATCTTGTGCTTTTCTTCTGTCTTTCATAGACGCACTTTTCATAGCTTAACCCTTGATTTTCACTAACTAGAATGACATGTCTATTGTTATTCTGTGCTTTGTAGGCCTATGTTTACTTGGACGAGGCTCACAGTATTGGAGCTGTTGGAAAAACAGGAAGAGGTGTTTGTGAACTCTTAGGAGTGGATACTGCTGATGTGGATGTTATGATGGGAACTTTTACAAAATCATTTGGATCATGTGGCGGTTATATTGCTGGATCCAAGGTTTTAGTTATGCAACTATTATTAGTTTTATTACGAACCTTTGGATTGTGTAGAAAAGATAGGTGCTTATCTTTATTTCTCACTAATTTCTTTTCCTCATTTCCATTAATAAGAGAATTATTTCAACATGAGAACAAACGTTATCATTTTCATTCTACCTTGATCAAGATTCTACTTTACAGTTATATATCTTTAACAACATTTATATGTAGTAAATTTGGATCAGAATTATTCTTATCACTTTATAAAATTGAAGTTCGTTTGATCACGATCCTCGGCAACTTCTTTTTAGTATGTAGAAGATGAGAAGTTCATTTTCTTCTATCTGCCAGGAAGACTCTACTCCATTTTCTGTAATATTCCTTTCTACAATGGCAAGAAAGTCACTGTATGACAATTGACATGCTCGATGGTCATTACAGGCCCTCTAAATGATTTGCAAATTTACTTTAGTACAACTTTTCAGTAGTTCTATGGGTATACTAGGTATGGTGACGAGTTATAGAGCTTGACAGTCTATTTTCATCTTCGATTCCTTTACATGCATTTTTATATGCCAAATATATTGGATTAACTAAGTAATTGACACCACAAGTGGGCTGAGGCCGTGATTTACTTGTTGCTTTCAGGAGCTTATTCAATATCTCAAGTACACATGTCCAGCTCATCTATATGCAACATCAATATCTCCACCAGCTGCACAACAAATCATATCTGCCATAAAGGTTATTCTTGGGGAAGATGGTTCATGTAGAGGTAATAGGTGCTCTCCCTTATTTTTCATTTGTTTTTATCCATTTTAGAAGAAAAAAAATCAGTCATTTCTTTGCTTCAATTGCATGGATCCAACTTTAGATTCCAGCTTAATTTCCTAACGACTTACGATTCTTTTATGTCTTTTTAGGGGCTCAAAAACTTGCAAGAATACGTGAAAATAGCAACTTTTTCAGGTCAGAGTTGCAGAAAATGGGTTTCGAAGTCCTTGGAGATAATGACTCTCCTGTGATGCCTATAATGCTTTACAATCCTGCAAAAATTCCTGCATTTTCCCGGGAGTGTCTGAGACAAAAGGTAAACTTGCAGTTAATATAGCAGCAACTTACATTAAGATTAATCTTTTCATGTATAAGTGGAGGGTTGGTTGCTGCGCATTTTACTGTTTTCGTGGTTTCTTTACAGGTAGCCATTGTGACAGTTGCTTTTCCAGCTACCCCTCTACTTTTGGCCAGGGCACGTATTTGCATATCTGCTTCACATTCCAGGGAAGATCTTATCAGAGCTTTGGAGGTATGCACGTCTAATTTGTGATTATTATTATTTGGTGTTTTTGTATTATGTTACTTGTGGTAAAGACAGGAGGGGGCTTTGTGCATAAAAACTTTTTTATTTGGTATTCAGTATCATTTTCATGTCTGTGAGTGAAGATATCTCTTTATTGGATAGTCATCCAATGATTGAGGATTCATATAAAAGGAAAAAGATGAAGTCTGACAGTTGCCAAGAAAATCAAGTAAAATTTTTATGCTATTTAAGCTTGCTCATCCAAGTATGTATATCTTTGCTTGACATTTTCAATACCTGCAGTTGCAGCATGTATTCTGAAAACAGTGTGTAGAGGTCTAATCAGTTTTGGACATGTGACATTAAAATTCAAGGCCTTTGATGACGAATACCCGAACACCAACTTGGCTAAGATGTGTTATCTTCGATCAATGTTATACCGGAGCGAGAATTGATTTGTAAACAATGAGAAACTAATTCAGAGTTGTTTTCTCTTTGACAGGTAATCGGTCAAGTAGGTGACTTGGTGGGCATAAAGTACTTCCCTGCTGAACCCCATAAGCAGGATCAGGATCAAGACCAGGATCAGAGTGGAATGAAGTTGGATTAAATAGATTATTCCAAAATGGTTTAGGATTCAGGAGCAACTTTGAGACTTAATCGAACGAAGTATTGGGTTGGGTTGTTGGTTGACCACCGTCTCATGATATTTCTCTGAGAATCACAGTGTGTTAAGATATGCCTATAGTCAATGTTATTCTCCTGAGTGCAACGAGGGGCTGGGTATGTAGAGAAACAAACCCAAGTCCTACAGTATGGTTTCCGCTTAGAACTAAAAATTAGGTATCTTTCGAGGGTATAGCAATTTTTGCTTGTTTATCGGTATGATTGGCCAATCCATGTTGTGTAAATAGTTGCATGCACACCTGAAACTTATTCTGGCAGTAAACTTCCGAGATTTCACATGTTTGGTTCAATTTCTTGATTGAAAATGGTTATAATGACTCTGAAGGAGCGACCGAATATGCTTACTGCTTCATGTGTTGATATGCTACGTTTTAATCCAAATCTGTACTAGCTTTGTTTATTCATTAGGTAGTCGTTTTCTCTTGATAAATAACACCGTAACCCATTATTCACTAGATTACTAAATACAATCTGAATAGTTCCAACAAAAGGCCAAGATTTGATAACAAGACTGGTTACAATGTACTTTGAGCTCTTGAAACAATCCAATGGCTGTTCCAGAAGATGAGATCTAATGGTTCCCAAAACACAACCAGTGAGAGTACTAACAGAAGAAAAACTCAATCATAATTAACCCTTTCCCAACAGTTTGGAATGTAATACAAGTTTAGAACCAAAATGCTCACGAAAGCAACAATATCAATCGAAGTTATTGCAACCCCATATAGATGCTTAAGAGAACAAGCAATACCTAATTATCAAACTTCCAATTGAAGTAATAGTTGGCTTCATGACATAAAATACACGCTCAAAAACTAAAGAGCATCATCAGATCATATAGCTTGAACTTAGGTTTTTGAACAATTTTATTCATCTTAGGCAAAGTAAGGCATTTCCCTTTCCTTTAAAACACAAGTACTAAAACAAAAATCATCAGAATGTCATATACCTGAACATTGCATTGCACCGAACTTAAAAATGCATTCATAAAGTGCAACAAAAGCACTAATCAAAATATCCTAACCCAAGTTCAAGGAAAAAAAATATATAACTATTTCTAACACTATGAGATCAATAACAAAATAGCTCAAACTACCTTCAGACCATGATGCAACTTGAAATTACCATGGCTGAGATATAATCCTTTCTTGAAAACCAAAATCTACGAAATCGTTGCGTTGAAAACCATTCACGAAAACCCTTTTCCGAGCTTCTGAATCGCACAAAACATCTTTCTTCTTGACCCAACAGCATTAATCCCCATATCCTTCAAATCCTCCAGTGTCAGCATTGGTAAAACCTCATCATCAACCTCATGAATTTCAAAAACCGGTGCATACCTCCCTAACCCAATACTATTCAGCCAAATTCTCACACCATCATTCCTATAATCCCTGGCATCATTATCCGACGGTCCGGACAATTCGACACCTTCAAGATGACGATTATGGTTATTGTTCCTTGCCCTAACTCCCCTTGTATTGTAAAACAGTTCCCTCTCATTTCTCTCGTTCCCATCACCCAAATTCTCAAGAGAATGAACTGGGCTATCTTCTTTCAATGGACTCTCCGAATTCTCCAAACCAAATTCCCTATAACTATTTTCCATATCCTCACCACCACTATACTTCTCATCTCCGTCCACATTTCCGCCGGCAAAGTCTCCACCTCCGTCGTCAATTTTCGAGACCCAATTGGATCGGACCCTCTTCGTGGTGGCATTCGACGCTCTTTTCTTCGAATCTTTCACCCTCCAACTCGCAAGTGCAACTGTGTCCAAATTAGGCTCTCTATCATCATCTAGGGTTTCGGCGAACTCGCCGGTGGTAGTTAAATTTGTTAAAACTCGAGTCTTTGAACCTTTACCTGAATCCTTCTTACTATGATCAAGAGAAAGGTTGTTGTTATGCTTCCACTGTCTGTTTCCCATAGTTCTTCGAGCATGAACTCCGTCGTAAATATGGTCGCCGCCGATTTCTCCCAATCGAACGCTAGGTCTACGCTGTCGTTTTGAACCGACGGCTTCCGAGGAAGTGACGGTGTTTGAACCACCTCCGAAGCCGTCAAGCTGACCCTCCGGTGGCTGTGTCTCCGCCATGTATGACGACAATATCAAGATTTCAAGATCCAAAAAATGTTTCTGGCTTCCTTTTAGGGTTCCTAAATGTCTCTACACGTATATCTATAGATATAGAGAGAGAGAGAGAGAGGAAGACCAAGAGAGAGAGAGAGGTGGAAGAGGAATTCGAAGAGAGTGGAGTGAGTTCTTGCTCCGAAGAAGGAGACTGCGGAGGTCAAGTGGGTGTTTGACACGTGTCTTCCTCAATTAGGGTGACGATAGCTATCGTTTAGAGACCGATAAATGGAAGGAAGGAGAGTTAAACGACATCGAAAGGGACGAAACGACAATTGTCGTGTTATCATTAGTTTGCTTTGTTTCCTTTTGCCAAAAAGAAAAGGGAAGAATTTGTCGAAGTTATGGAAAATGACGAATTCGCAAACACTAATAATTACAACTTTGTCAATTTTGTTGTTTGGCTCGTACCAATTTATTTCATTCATGCATTTATATGAACTTACGTAAGTATATAAATTAAAAGAATTAAAACAATGTTAAAATAGCAAAATTGATATATGCAATCTAAAATTAAAAAGTAAAAAATGTTAGATTCTTAAAAAATCAGTATGTTACTATATATAAATATTTAATTTATAAATTATTATATGTTATTAACGATTTATTTATAAATTATTATATTAATAACAATTTTATAGTATATAGGTTTATATTTTTTAATTTAATGCATATTTTAAAAGTTCTTAAAATGATGAGATTCAAATTATTTTTTGTGACTATCGATCAAATATTGCATAAATGTTGATCTGTTAACTAGATCCAATAATTGAAAAACTTAATAGGTTTAACTGAATTTTGAATTCGATCTAATTTTTAATTTTTTAGTTTAATTTACCTTAATAATTCTTATTGTTAAAAACTAATTAATTAATTAATCAATTTTTATAAACTAAATAACTCAATTAATTTTTATTTAATAATTTTATTTTTCAATTAATCTTCAAATTCTTTGATAAATAAAGATATTTTCTTTCAATCATATTTTAAATTTTATTTAATTTTTAGCTAATTTTATAGCAATTTAATACTAATTGAACCTTTTAAATTTTAAACCTCTTGTTTTATCGATTTTTTGATATGATTTTTAAAACATTGACCAAAATTCTTTAAAAGTTAAATATTAAATAAAAAACCCTAAAAGAGTATACATATTTGGACATATTATCTTATTATAATTTTATTCAATACATAAATATTAGTGACTACAATTTTCAATCATTACAAAAAAAAAATTAACAAAGTTAATATAAACTTGACTAAGAGAAAAGTAATATTATGAAATTGTATACAAAATTGAAGAAAACATAATTTTGAAAGCTCCAAGAAAGGATCTCTCAGCTGTCAAAATTATCGTTTGGAGCCTCTTTCTCCCTATTGCAACCTTTCGCGCGATGGTCGTCCGGGGGTTGCTAATGCACTCGACTGAGTTTCTGTAAGTTTGGTGCCTTAAAGTTTCAATCATTTGGTAAAGCACAAAGCAAACCGTGCCCAGGACTCTGCCCCAGTGGATAAATTGTTGTTCTTTCTACAAACTTTTGATGACACAGAGTGGGGAAGACTAGTAGGCTTACACTCAAACATTCCATCATCTGATAGTAAGCCCTCCCAAGCAGAGGAATGTGTCCTTTCCGAGATTCTGAAAAATATTTAGTCCTGAAGGAAAAAAGATTGTTGGTCGTACAAACAAAAAACTTGTGCATGAAAATCTTTTGGAAATGTTCACAATCGAAAGAGTTGTACCATTCTTTATATCCTGGATCCACCGTGAAACCATACATATCTACTTTCTCGCAAACAGAGAGAGCAAGTTCAAGAGTCTTCAATCCAGTTCCCTTTGCTGCTGACCCAAATGATGTTAAAGAAAAAATTGGAAACCTTTAACCAATTAATAGCCACTGTATCCAATGTACGACTAAATTTCAACATTGACGAAATGTCATTGCTCCATTTGCATCAGCTGCTCCCACATGCATTTCATCTTGAGAAAGATAAAACCTAAGCAAATGGATGGTGGTGATATAATGACACCCGAATCATCTTGCTCATGATATCATGTATTGTTGTTTTAATCAGCAAGACATCCTTCCTTGTTTCTGCACGTTATTTTAGTATGAAGAAAGGCCTTGTAAGAAGTGAAGTAGTGAACTTACCATCCAACTCTACAACTTTATCAATAGCTTTGGCAGATCCCAGATTAAGGAGACGAAATATACTCTTATGGCCCACAGATTCTGTAAAATTCTGCAGAAACAAACTGATGAAGTTTAACATACACTGGTTAGGTGAAAGTAGCTAAGGTTGACTAAAACATATATAAACTAATTAACCTGAATTGGGGCACCATTCTCCCTCAGAACAGCATCATAATTGTCTATTTCCTTGCCAAACTTTGTTTTCAGGAGATCTCCTAACTGCCTTGGTATATACGGTGGTACTTCAGGAAGTACCAATGACAGCTTCTCCATGCATAAAGTCTTGTTCCCACAGCGGTTACTGGAGCACAAATGAGAAACATCCCATTTAAACTTGCTTCTGTAGGTTCAGCTTAACTAACTCAATTTGACAAGTAAAATCAGAAAACCAGTCAATTTGTTGATATTTTTCCTTAGAAAGAAGAAAATAAAGGAAATGAAGTATTTTGCCCCTTGAATGGAAGTATATCGATTTGAATCAACGTTGTGTAAGGTAGGAAACAATTATATACTACATCCTTCTTTCCATTTTTCATAGATTGTATTCCAATCGACCATATTAAAAATGATCCAGTTCTTTTTCAATAAGACCTTTTAGTAAGTAAGTACAGATTCACTCCTTTATTAATATTATGACATGCTTAGTCCTCCCATCCATTTTGTAAAGCATCAATGTATTCCCTGGTGAGTATTGTAGTACTGTTTTGCACCTGACAATCACTCCCTAAATAATAAGTCAATTATCAAGTACAACTCAAGTCAAAGAGAGCGAGATAATAAAATAAACTGCAAACCAACCTGAAAATCCTTGGGATATATCATATAAGATCATTCCGTCACAGGTAGATTATTGACAAATAGGAATGTAAAAGGTTAAGCTCACCTGCTCCCATGTAGCAACAGCTTCACAGAGGTTAAACTCAAAGGACAATCCTTCAAGTTCTCCGGTTGTCAGGTCTTTCTGTTACCACGTAAATCATCAATCAATAATAAATCAACTTATTGTACATTCTCATGTGCCAATTTATTGATGATGTTTTAGATCATGAAAAAGTTCCGTTTTCAATAGAATCTTTGAGTACATCAAGAAAGATAAACATACCCACATGGGGACAGTGTCACTAGGGAAGTTCATTATCACCAGGCAAACAGTGTCACTAGGGAAGTTCATTATCACCTGGCAACTATCCTTGCCAGTTAGAGCTTGTAAACCTAACCCATTTGCACTCTGCATCATCAAGCCAACGTCCCAAAACAGAAATATCAAACCTTTTGATGCATATCACGAAAAGCTCTACAATTTAAGACCCTAATAAACCAGTTCAAGTTAAAGATCCAAACTTTACCACGCACTTCTTGAAACTAGTCTGCAGGGATTGCAATGCTTCCACATCTTGACCCGACAGCCGTTGGATCCCAACCACATCTTAAAACTTGAAAAAAAAATAAAACCCTAAACAAACATCATCCACGACAAAACCTCCTCTATCCTGCAATGTACGGCATACAAACAACACCGAAACTCAAAGATCGATTAGTAATGTATTGTAGGACCTAGCCCGATTATAAGACGATGATCAAGAAGAGTCCAGAAACTGAAGCAACCAACAGACCCAACTGCAATAACCTCATCGTCTTCGATTTTGATTTATATAGCACTTTGACTAGGGAGCGGGATTTGGAGACGCAGATGAATTGAAATCGTCGACGTGAAGGGAAAATTATGGTGTCCAAATCTCGGCTTTCGCTACTTACCGCCATGTCAGAGTTTCCCGGAACTTCTATACGACGCCGTTCCGTTTTGAGTGATCCAGCCCATTTTTCGTATGTTTGGATTTAGATTAAGCCGTTCTTTCCTCAAATTGGGCCTCCATCTTATAGCATTTTCTTATTAGGCCTCCATCTTATGGCATTCCCTTATTGGGCCTTAGTCTTGGTTGAGTTTTTTTAAATAGCCAAACTTTACCATTTAATAAAAAATCATTTAAGTGTTTGTTTGGATAGGCTTTTGGAAAGTCAATAAACACTTTTTCCCCACATGAAAATCATTTTTAAGAAAAATAGGTGTTTGATTGTAAAATAAAAAATATTTTTTTAATAGATATGATTTTTTTGACAGCTAAAATACAGCTTTTTAAGAAGCTCAAATTTGGAGCTTCTAAAAAAAGCCTCTCAAATGATTTTTCGGGTAGGTTTTTCAAATCAATTAAAGAGCCTATCTTTTAGTCCCTTTTGCCCTTATGAATTACACATAATTTCTACAATACCCACAAACTCATCTTTACGTTTATCTTGCAAACTCATCTTCTTTGTTTGACTTTTTTATATGTTTTAATATTTATTTTTTATATTAGTTTTACTTATGTTATAATCCATATAAAAAATTTGGTTAGATATATTTTTATTGTTATTTCATATAGTTTAAAATTATATAATAATTAATATATTGTATTTTATATATTGTTTAATATATTTTAAATAATTTTTATATACATAAATAATTTTTAAAAGTAAGACTGTTTTCTCCCAAAAATAAGTGCCCATAAGGCAAAAGCCGCCTCTATGATTAAACCATGACAAAGTTGGAGTAATAATGAATGTTAATGCAGTAAGTTCAAAAGACTTTCCGCTTTACCAAGAGTAAAAAATTATTTTATAAAAAAATATCTCTCACTATTTATAATTATTGTCAAAATTTTAAAATATTTCATAAGAAAATTAATAGGGAACAGCCATGCCGCAAAGGCCCTCGAACTCTAGAACCATTCAAGTGAAGAAGTCATCTCCATGAACAGGCTTACTGGACAGTTCCTTTTGAGTCTCCAAATCCAAAAGGCAGGCTTCCTTATTACTCGTCAGGCACAGTAATCATTTAGCCTCCAGCAGAAAACTTCGGCACGCGCAGAGGTCAGGCTAACAGAAAGTTGTAATTGATTAATAGGAACAAAAACATCTACTCCCTCAGACGAAGTAAAGATTCAAAACAGACGCTTTGATGATTATTAGGCTGTTATTTCTTTAATAAGAGTTATAGCCACCAATGAATTGAAATAACATATTAAAAAGTATTTTTAATTTTTAATTTTATTGTTAAAATTTTTAATTTAATGACTAATCTTTTAAATTTTGAATAAATTATATTAAAATATTATTTTTGTTGAAATGACTAATAGATAAATATTCAATTGATATTTAATGAACATATTATATTAGTAAAAATGGATTATTATTAAAAAAAGTCCAAATTTTTAAAATTTTCAATTCTAGCCCGATGTTAGTCTTATTGCTATCTTTGATAACTTAACATTGCTACATGTCAAGAGATCCTCATTAATTAGATACACCGACATAATTCGCTTAAGTAAGTCTAATTATTTAAACGATGTCGTTTCATGATAAAACTGAGACGATGTCGTTTTAACAAGAGAAAATATCATCTATCGATCCTCCTTCCTCCCAGATGCATAAAATCACTCTCAACCCAATTGATTCTCATAAGTGAGTGGCACACATCGACTAAATCTTATTGCGTGGTTTGTAGAAAAACTTTTGAATTATCAACATAGGCAAGCGAAATGCCTTGTAAGCACATTTACCATTCTGATTGCATACTTCCATGGCTTGCACTGCGAAGTTCGTGTCTAGTTTATCGACACGAATTGTTGGCTAATGACGAGTCAGTAACGGTTAGATTAGACCAGTTGTGTTGATGATTAGAGATAGACAATGGGTTTAACAACGATAGTTAGCCGATAAAGAGTGAGTTGGGGACCGAGAGTTAAAGAGACTAGTAGCCAGAGAGGTGGTGGGTTCAAGTTGGTTTGTGTTTTAAGATATTGATTTTCTTGTTTTGGAAGTGAGAATTTGAGTGTTGAATTGAGATCGAGGATGAGTAGGCCTTTGAACATTTTTACTTCGAGAAGAAGAGCTTTTACACCGGAAATCCCTAGTGGGAGAAGGAGGCGGTGATTAGCAGAAATTGAAGTGGTCTTTGCACATTTAAAACTTTTCAGAAACTTGCTGCAATTGATGTTCCTTTTCATAATCCTAACGACGAAAGAGCGGCATATTTATCTCTAAATTAACAAATATATTTTCTAATAAGAAGCATGTTTATTTGTTAGTTTTTAAATAATAACACTTATAAGCATTAGTTGAGAAATGAAGTTGTCTCAGTTTAATCACAAAATAACATCGTTCCAATAATCATACTTACTTCAGTTAATTATGCTGACATGTTTGATTAATAAGGATTCCTTGACATGTGATAGTGCCATGTTAACCAAGATAATGGTGAAAGTAACGTCAAGTCATAATTGAAAAAATTAAAAGTTTGGACATTTTATTATTATCGTTTAAATGTCAGGCTATAATTGAAAATTGATTAAAGTTTCAGCTGTTTTTAGTAATTAACCTTAGTAAAATAATATTTTATCATAATTTATACAAAATTTAAAAAGATAGTGATTAAATTGAAAATGCTAAAAAAATAGTATTAAATTAAAAAATTCTTAAAAAATTAGGGGGCGTTTGGTTTGAGGGTTTGGGAATGAAGGAATGAAATAATTACAAAAAGTAGTGTTTGCTTTGGGGTTTTCAATTCTAAGGGAATGGATTCATTCCATTAAATTTGGGAATCCATTAAACCCTCCAAAGGGGGTGGGTATCAAGTTTTTATTCCCATCTAGTGGTTATTATTTATACTCCTCCCTCACATGAGCAATTTTTATTCTTAATTATATTATTAAACTTATTATTATTATTATTATTATAAAATGATTAATAATAATAATAAACTTATTATTATTATTTTTAATTATTGTTATTATTATTATTATTTATAAACTTTAAAATAATAATAATTATTAATTAATTTTATTTTATTATTAATTTTGTCGGCCTTTGTTTGGATGAAGGAAAGTAAGGGAAAAGAAAGGAAAATAATTGCATTTTTATTGATTCCATTGTTTGGAAAAAAAAAATATGCAAAGGAAAAGTGAGAGAATACAGAAGAATAAGAGAGAAATTTGAACCAAATGTATTTCCCACCAAATTAGTGGGAAAAGAGGAGAAATTTAAGGCAAGATAAGCCTAATATAAGTAAATTACTATTGTATCCTTATTTAACAAAAAAGATATAAATTCTTTTGTCCAATATCAAGGGTATAAAAGTCTTAAAAAATTCTTTTATTCAATATAAGTTTCAATCCCCTTCTTTGATAAATTAGGAAAACAAACAAGGGAAAGGAAATTTCATTTCTCTTCCATTCTTTTCTCCTCTTCTCCCTTCATTATGTCCTTTCCTTTCTCTTGTGCAAGCAAGGATCCAAACAAACGTTTAAAGTCCCGTTTCTCTGTTACGTTCCTTTTTATCCATTGACTAAACACTCGTTTTACTCTTTGGTTAGTAACTCTTTGCAATGAAAAGGGAAGCTGGTGCCAAGTGCTAATCAAGAGTCGAAAGGACCGAATTATGTCTTTATTCTGTAACTAAGTATTATCAAGCTATCACAATTGCCAGACGACGGAAAGTGAGGGTTGCTTCACTGAAAGATGAGAATGGGTGTGTGGGATTAGACACTGTGAGTATAAAACAGATAGCGAAGAATTTCCTTGAGAAACTCTACACGAAAGAAATTCATGCACCTACGAACCTTCCTATCATCGGTTTTTTTTTCCTTCACTCTCTCACAAGGCTACAACTGACATGCAAAATCCACTTAGTCCTAAAGAAATTAAGGCAGCATTCTTTGATATGACATTGAATAAGGCACCAAGATTTGATGGATTTATTGCCTTATTTTACCAATCTCAATGGAACACCGT
This sequence comes from Erythroxylum incrassatum, assembly GCA_026546855.1. NCBI lineage: Eukaryota > Viridiplantae > Streptophyta > Magnoliopsida > Malpighiales > Erythroxylaceae > Erythroxylum > Erythroxylum incrassatum. The sequence goes on along the minus strand of JANVCL010000007.1, from coordinate 23,279,090 downwards.
TGGACTTTCACTGACACCGTTTATCCAGAAAATTTTTAAACATGAAGCCTGGAAATCTGAGCTGAATCGTGTCATTATGATTCTTATACCAAAGCTTCCAACTCCCACGTCGATCACTCAATTCAGGCCAATAGCATTATGTTCGGTGATTTACAAAGTTATTACCAAAATTATTGTCAACCAACTCAAACCTCACCTAGATGTTCTCGTAGCTTCAACTCAAGGCAGTTTTGTACCAGGACGACTGATAATGGACAATATTATTATTGCCCAAGAAGTTATTCATACAATGAAAAGGAAATCAGAACAGAAAGGAATATATGCTATAAAGGCGGATCTTGAAAAAGTTTACAATAGGCTTTCTTAGGATTTCATCAAAGATACACTCATCGATATTAGGCTTCCTGAATCTTTGATAAATATGATAATGAAGTGTCTTTCCTTGGTTTCTATGCAAGTGAATTGGAATGGCAAACTCAGCGACACATTCACTCCCACCAGAGGTGTAGCGCCCCCTTACCGTAGGGTACACATCGGGATTCCCGCAGGTCATTCCGGTACATATCTTACGACAAGAAAGAACTACGAACAAACACTACTATACTCCACATGGCATCATAATAATAAAACATCAATATAAAAAT
>JANVCL010000007.1:23244198-23258535 GCA_026546855.1 Erythroxylum incrassatum | reverse complement strand
CTTGAGCAGAAAGCATAACAGATCTAGCATGTTGAACCCTTCCAAGAATGTCCCCCTACTCGTCCCTGTTTAGCTTCTTCAAAGCAAGAGTGGCATTTTTTAGTTTGTAAGAAATCTGATAAAGCTTGGAACCATATCTGTTAAGCGAAACGATAAAAACTGAACTAAAAACTTAAACTGTTCCAAATTTTTACGATTACATCGAACGAGTCGGTTGTGTTTTCTAATTATTAGTTTATGGTTATATTTATAAATTTAATTTGACCTTTTCTTTTCAGTTAAAAGGCAGGATTATTGTGTATTAATTTTATAATAATTTGATGATAAGATTTGAAATTTTAACTAATTAATCTAGATCTTTTATTATCTCATAACCCTATAAAATGATTTATAAAGGATTAAATTTACATCATTCATAATTTGACTGTAATTAATAGAAAATGTAAGGGAAGATTAGAAATTATCTTTTTCTTTTTTTATTGAATTTCACAATTTTTAAGAACAATAATTGAATGTTTTAATCCAAATATTTTTAATATCTTTCTTACTATCAAAATTAAAATATTTAATTTCTATGATAGATTCATTAGAGGTGTAGGGTGTATTGTATGTATTAGCCAAGAAAAAAGGGGACCATAAATAAATGTCGGAGAAAACCACTTGGATACACAACTGAGGTCTCATATAATTAAGGTAGAGCAATGCAAATAAAGCAATTGTGGCTGATGAATCATCATGGAATGAGATTGTGACAAAGCAAGTGAAGATCTAGGACATTAGGGTCTTCCTATAAATATATATATGCAAGCATAGGTGGTCCTTTACACACAACCTTGAAAAGGGCTAGACTTGGCCATGAAGACACTCCCGTCTCATGCTGTTTTTTACACACAATCCTGAAAAGGGCTAGACATGGCCACGAAGACACTCACGTCTCATGCTGTTTAGAGTCCTGGTAATGTCACTTTCCAGATTTTGATGGGTCATGCTTGTCTACTTGTGATGAAGATGAAGAAGAAGAGAATCCTGCGAGATATGCTCTCCTCCTCTGAAACACTTTGAACGTTAAGGTTTATGAAAATTTATGGAGTCTATGCCTTTCTGTAGCCATTTGCAGGGAAATTAAGATTCAAGGTTTTATATCAGGAATGAGACAGAAATAGTTATGTTAAAATTAAGAGTTTTATTTTCTGAAATTTAAGAGTTAAATATATTAAATTATATGCTAATGTATGAGTATAATAAGAGTTTTTGAAATATTCAAGTCTAACCATAATTATTTAGTTAATGTTGTTATAATAAAAATGTGTTTTGTTAATAGTCTGTCTCTTTATAAGTTCTTAAGAGACAAGAAAATTAAAAGAGTAGACAATGTTGTTCCATACTTGGAAAGCATAAGAAAGATTGTTAAAGAAAGTGGAAAAAGTTAATTAATGATGATAATGCCAAGTGTTTCATGATCTATCAACATGGGGACCCAAGCATAACTTGGAAATATGTGAAGAACAACAAGCATAACGGATCCCAGATGATGAATGATCAGTTGGTGAGCTACAAAACATTTGTTTAATCAATCTGTCAAAAGACTTTCAATTCCATACATCATCCAGTTGGCAACTCCAAGCATTATAATTTAGATGCTTCTAGCAACCTGTTTCCATCCACTTGGGAGATTCAGATTGGTCCTCAGTTTTGAACTCAACTCAGCTTGAAGGGCTGCATCTTCCACTGATTTTGACTTTTCATAGTATATATCTATAGATAAGCTTCCCCTTTGAGCTTCTTATGATCATTGCAAATGTGTAAGGAGTCAAAAGTTGCTAGAAGATGATAAAGATATGAAAAAGGCAAGAGATGAAGCGAAGGAAGCAGTAATTTTAGCTGACAGTACCTTCATTTTAAGCTGTGGAAGAGATGGGACAAGACAAGGTAAAGCAAAAAGATTGAATTTTTTTAAATTTCTTGAATCATTTCTGCAATTTTGACTGACTTATATAAGCTAGACACTAAACATGTGGGTCAGGACTAAGAACAAGAACGCAACAACCACATGGATTGTCTATGTCCTACAGCTGTAGCTACTTGCAACTTAAGACCAGAAAGAAAGATGAGAGATTGGGTTAAAACTTTTGATAAGGACTGCTTAATCATTAAAAATTGATGGGCAATGATTTTAAATCTATGCATAAAGGGGATTACTTGGTAGTTTACATGGGATACTGATGTGTTTAGTTAGATAAACTGTTTTTAAGGTTCTAATCATACTTTTGGCAGGTGATTGGACAAGCGGCGTGCTGTTCCTGTCACTTGTCATTCCAAGTGAATCTATCCTTCTAACTATTTCCATCAAGATAAAGGATTTATCCTGATTGTCAAAGCAACAAAATATCTTTAATTCATTTTTTTTTGAAATTTTTGCAACTCAATATAATGTTTTTTTAATTCAATTTTTTGTACTTTTGTAACTCAATTTAATGTTTTTTCTGTACCTAAGTAAATTGTTTGATGCAAGTAATACCTTACAAATCATGTATTTTAAATAAAGAATTTGGTGAATTAATAATTTAGAGTCAGATAACGGTCATATTGAAATAATAATCAAAAGTTTTAACGTATCTTATTGTTACTCCAAACCTTCAAACTCTTCGATTAAAGGAATTTTAAAAATCTAGTTTTAAGACATGAATCTAGTGTTTTCTTTAACTATAATGCAGATTCAACTACAAAATTGTCAGGTTTCACATTAACATCATTTTATGGTTCTGTTTGAAAAAGTTCAGATTAATATGATTGCAGTAGTGTTTATGGGATTCATCATTGACATGGAAAGCCCAACACAAGAGGGTTATTGAGGGTGTGATACTTTTGATACTTTTATATTTTGTTATCTCTCTGTAAAGTTTTTTTTTTCCCTGGAAGAGCAGTAACTTTCATTATCCCTCTCTGCAGCAACTTGAAACTTGTAAAGAAAATATCATACAAGAAAGCAATTTGTAGATGCTTTCTGTCCTGTTTGCAATTTGCAACAGGTGGTGGGTAAGGGAAGTTAGCCTCAGAAACATCAACTCAAAAAATGCCAAAACACTTGAAGATTCCAAGAAAAGCATAGGACGACGGCATAACTAGTCATATCATATCAATTGCAGTTGTAGCATCAATCTAGCTATAATCCCTCTTATCTCTCTTTCCATTTTCTTTCTCTCCAATGATAACAATAAATGAAAGGTAAGGGGCAGAAAATTAAACAGTAAGAATAACTGTAACAACAGAATTAACTGAAACCATAGGAACTCAATTTTCTACAATGGTTATTAAAAATGATACATGGGAAAAAGTGCATACTGCATAATGCATGGTGACTTGAATAATATTATACTTATACTTTCTCTGCATGAAAAAAGCTGTGTCCAGGCTTCATAACCACACAGGAGTCTTTGGAATTTGTGCATTAGACACTTGGATGGAGGGGCCATAATGGACACGAACAAACAAGGGATCTGCAAATAGATCTGGTCTTATTTGGTCGGTTGTACCATTTCTAAGTTCTCCATCCACTGATTTTGCTGCCCTTTATTCATGTTTAGATTCCAATTTAAACTCTTTCTACACTATTGGACTTGCAATAAGAGGTTTCAGAGCCTCAAGTTTTGATCTTCCATGTCCTTTCTGCTTCATTTAATTTTCCCTGGTCATGATTGGCTTTTTCCATCTCCTTACAAGCTGGATAGAAAAAGAATTCTTGTCAAGTGCAATATACAGTGTTTGTTCATTTGGGATTATTACATGAGACAGGACATGAGAGCTTACCAGAAGTTTGTAATTGTAGGGCAGCTCTTGTTACTTTTATCAGTGAAAAGAACACAAGTCATGGGTGAACCCAGATGGATTCTGAAGTTTCTGTCTTTTCTCATCCACATCCCATAGTAGACTACCACCATCCTGAAACATTTTGGAAATTTTCATTTATTAGAAAATAGTTGATACAAAAAGTTTTTCAGGTTATATTCAAGAAATTACAATATTTGCCTACCTTGGTAACTAGCTCACTTGATCCTTCACCTTGAACTAAAAGTGAAGCTGAACTATCAATAAGAGTATAACTATCTACTGTGGCAAAGTTTGTAGTTGCAACAGAAGTAGCTGCAATGGTGGTTGTATCCGCAAAAGCTGCAGATTGGGTGGGACTGCATTGTTGCACACTTGGCAAAGGTGATGGCAAGTTACTCAACTTCTGAATAATATTAAGCAGAAACAAGATCACATCAGATTTAGTCTTGAATACTACATATGTTTAATCTTGAACCAGAAGACTCAAACAAACTATTTTTACCTCAGGCATGACTATGAAGTGGTCTAGATCCACTCCAAAGTCATAGAACAGGGGATTAACAGAAGCAAGCTTCATGGACAGGAACTGGGAAAATGACAAGAACATGATGAGTTAATTGATGCTGATCATGATTCAGACAGAAAGAAACTAAACTAGTTTCATGTACAGGTTCTTAATGGATATTGGTATTTCACCTCGACTTGATTTTGCAAGGACTGGACATAGTTAATGATCTCATCCAACATTTGAGCCTTTCCAGTCACCTGTTTTTAGAAAAACCATGCCAGGTTAAGCTGTCAGATGCATGAATGAAGTGAAGTAGAAAAAGGTATAGATTAGTTTTTGAGAAAGACAGGATTAAGGTAAGGAACTGAACACCAACCTTGTCACAACCAGGAACAAGACGCTGCAATGTCTTCATCCTCTCACTGATTTTCTCTCTTCTTACCTGAAATGGTGGCATGTCACGTAGTAATTTTGCATGTGTGACATTCTTAGATGTCACCAGAAGTACCAGAAGGGTAAGCTAAAAAGAACATTACTTGGTAGGAAAGTGAAAAAAATAAGGTTCTAGTGATGAAAAAGTACCCTTTCTGCGAGGCTATGACTGTCTGTTGCTTGACCCCTCCTTGCTCTTACATGAATGTAGCCTGTTGGAGGCTCCTCAGTAACTTTCTTCTGATCCTTCTTTTCAGCTTTTGGTTTCTTCTCAGCTTCATTTACGTCGCCATTACATTTCTTATGATTCTTGCTTTTATCTTCCCTAGCATCCTATCAAAATAACAGAGAGACCAAAATCATCGATGAAGAAACAGAGCCTGAGATCTAGATTGTCACGATCATAACAGAATTCTTATGACGGCCTACCTTTGATTGAGCAGAGGTTAAGGTTGACCCATTTGCATGCTTTCTCTTCTTGTTCATGGGAATCACCACTTGAGAAACTTGCTCTCCACTTTCAAGATTGTTCACAACAGTTGAGGACCCTGTGCTCTGTTTTTTAGTCACAGAAGAAGTCTCAGTATCACTTGGGACAACGTAAGAGTTTTGATCAATATGACCAACTTCCTGGAAGCTAACATCAACAGGAGTTTCATAAAGAGATTCAAAAGGGTATATTTGAGAGAAGCAGTTGGTCTTGATGTTCCCATTCTCCATAAAACCAGACATGTTCTGAATGGGGGTGCTCTGCAATATCACTGAATCAAGAACAAAAGGGTGGTGCTGGTACGAAAAGGCTGCCATTTTTAAGGAGCTTTGGAATTGAAAAAGTTTTCAGGAAAAGTGATGGCAGAGAAAGGTTAGAGTGAGAGTGAGACGATGATGATAGTGCTTGGACTTGGAGGCAGCCAGAAGTTGCAGTCAAAGAAAAGTGGTTCTGTGACAATCTAAAGAAGACTTGAAGGCTATATAAAGAGCAGAGCACAAGGGGAAAAAAAAAAAGCAGAATAAATAAATAAACAAATAAATAACCATCAGAATGCAAAAATCCCATGCAAAGGTTGCTGTTCCATGTCTTGTCTTATCTCAGAAGTCTGTCCCACAAAAATTAATGTTTCAAAGAATAATCAATTTTAATGAGAGGGACCAAAATATTTTAATAAGAATGTATTAAAAATGTCCCTTTCATTATCTAATCTTTTGTTACAACACCTTAATGGTATAAAATTTTAAATTGCTAATTATGAGATAATTGTGATTTGATTTATTATGAAATTTAATTATAAGTTATTGTGGTAACTATAGACTAATTATAAATAATATAAACACAATTGCAATAACACAAGTAATTTATTAAAAAATATAATTTCTACTGAATTGTTGTTGATACACATAATTTGAGGAGGTGTAGCAGTATGCAACTTTATCTTTAACTAGTAAAAATGTTGTTTCCAAATGAATCATACGAAGGAAAAATGAATAAAAACTAAAACTAAAACTAACAAATAAAAGAAATAAATAAATACTTAATAAATAAAATATATAATAAGTAATAAACTAAATAATGCGATAAAAAATATATAAATACCATAAAATCAAAGTCCTTGATTTTAGTTTTCTATCGTATTGAAAGATGTAAAGAGAGAATTTAGATAGAGAAGGTATTGGTATTTTTATAATACATAATATATATATATATAGAGAGAGAGAGAGAGAGAGAGAGAGAATGGGCTGTGGCCACCTTAGAGCCACCTGGAGGGCTGACCATTGTGAAAGTTAGGCTCCACCATAGACAAGATAGCCCCTATCCTAAGTCCGATAGGGCTCAAGTTGTAAAAAATAGACACTATCCTAAGTCTTAGCAAGAAGGGAAGTTTTGGCCCATCTCTATCAAAGTATATATAAATTATTCTCACTTTATAAAAACAATTTACACAAATAAAAGACACTAAAACAATGTTTTTTGATGGAGGAATCGCACCATCTACCTTTCGGATGTACACTAGATAAATTTCTGAATTAATACAATAGCCTACAAATTACGTCAACCGAGTATTCTACACTAAGTAAGCCCTATACGACAGGCTCGATCAAGAAAGCATAAATAAGGGAATTGAACACAGGACCTTCTACTCTACCAACTCGACCACTTCTAAAGAGCTACCATAAATTTAGAGTAAAAATATCATATAATATTTTTTACATTATCATATTTTATTGAAAAATTTTAAAAGTTTACTTAATTTTATAATATTAGCTTGAACTTTAAAAAGTGATGTTGAAATATTTTAATTTTTAATTTTAACAAACATTACCCGAGATAAGTTTCCCGTTAACGTGGATGATGTAACGAGTTACTTTAGATTAGTATTTAAGCAAACGTCCTAAATTTATTATTTAATAAATTAAAATATAAAATTCTAAAATAATTATACATTGCTTCATATAATTATTTTAAGGTATTTGATTGTTTAATAATTAAATAATAAAATTTATACGTGATAACTACATAGCAAAAATATTAATATGATCTGACCTACCATGTTATTCACGTTAACGAAAGATTTAACGTCGGACTATTTTTGCTAAAAGTTGTATTGAAGTATTCTAACGCTAATTTTTTAATTTTGAACTAATATTATAATATTTATTAAAGTTTGAATTTTTATAATGAACTCTTTTGTTAAATAAAATATTTACAAAATTAAATAGAGTTTGAATTTTTTTAAGAACATTAAACAATAAAAAATTTTAACCACTAGAATGAAGTTTCTTTCAAATATTAACATCTTTTGAGCATTTGCTGACCAAAATGGCTTATCAATTTAGACAAGTCATATACGGAAGCAAGCCATTCTTTCAATGATCAGCTTTTCTTCACAGAAAAAGAAAAGACCAGAATGTAATAAACTTATGTTTTAATTGAGCAATCGCTTTCCATTGACAGGTCAAAACAAACAATTAAGAGAAACAGTTAAGCAACCGGAAAACAAAATGATGATGTTATTCTCTCAATACGTACATAATCATAAGTTAATAACGATAGATACGAATATACTTCGTTAGATACACAACCTTACAAAGAAGAGATCAAGTCACGGATATAGTTATAAGAGATATTATTATCGTCATCACCATTACATCCAGTTCGAAGTTTCGCAATAAAGCAGAGTCTGGAAAGGTCTGATAGTAAACAGCCTTACTCTTACATAGCAGAGAGGTTGTTTCTAATAAACCCGCATATAAATACAATAATAAAAGAATGATTTAGTTGGAGGTGACTAACATTAATAGTAAATTATACTCCAGAGACAAGATTTAAGCAATTCAGATATATTAAGAGAAGATATAATGATATCTTTGTGAGAAGATGTGTCAAAATTGTACTTGAGGATTGTAAGAAAAGTAGATGAAAACCCATGAAGAATTAAAAGAAAGTGATCAAGAATGATATGATTCTATTAGAGTTTATCGAAAACTTGACTGATATTTAATAAAAAAATTTGACGAACTAAGATATCGGTAGAGGACCCTATATAAGTAGGCTCTTCTCTTTTTGTAAGTTTGTTTTGAATACTTTCCTTGAAATCTCATATCTTTTAGTTAGCCTAAATAATTTTGTTTGCAATACTTTATTTTTTAGTTAGTTATCTTATTTATTTTGTATTATTTAAAAATAGCTTGTTTGTTTTATTTACTCATTTGTTTTTCTTTTTTATATGTTTATTTATTTACTTACTCTTAGATTTTCATTTATGCAATTATTTGATTAGGTATATTGTTTTCTTTCGGTCGGTTTTTTGTGGGTCTATAAAAAATAACGTCTCCGTTAATTAGGAGTAAGATTATATATTTATAAACCTCCCTAAACCTAACATCTTAAAGAGATCCATATTGAAACGACGTTATTGTTGTCGTTGTTGTTATATTCTATTAATATCGTAATAAACTATTTTTGCTTCAAAATACGATTCTAATACGGTGGAATTTGAGAGAATATTAGTCCCTGAACACTTTGTGATAATAAAATTTTATTTCAATTAAATTAATTATTTTAACTCTATCAATATATTGTTAAATATTGTATAAAATGTGGTAGATAATACTTTGTATCGACTTTCTCACAATAATAAAAACATACTTCTTTGTCGATAAAAGAATCACCTAACTTTAATGATGCTGACGCTGATAAAATCTGATTAGATCCTTAATCACAATTCACTAGATCTTAGTGATTACTACATTTCACAGGAATACGAAAACCTTAAACAATCATATTGTAAACGGAAAGTCTACTTAGTAGATTAGGGGTCTACACATACATCAATAACGATTTTGTGAAAGTTCACTAGACTCTTAGCGAGCAATTAATGCAGTTCACAGGAATACGAAAACCACAAACATACTCTAAACTGAAAGTCCACTTAGTGAGGGGTCTGCACATACATCAATAATGATTATGTGAACTCATGATTCATGAATCCTAAGCAAAAAGGTTAGTGTTAAGTGTTACTTCCGGGATTTATCTGCTTCTAGCCGAAAAGAACCATTCAGATCCTTCACTTAAATTTCAAGTTAGCTGAACCACAAAGGTCCAAAACACACAATCTTTGTCTTTCTCCATCTAATTAGGAACTAATCAGGTGATTAGTTTACTATCAAATGACATTTTTATTATCCGTAATTACATTTATATATATCGTTTCTAATTATTACATTTTCAGCATCTGATTGAGCGGAGATCGCCTTTATCCGCAGAGTACTGGGGCTTGTTTACCGGCCTCCAACTAGCCTGGGACCTGGGATTCCGACGAGTCTTTGTTGAAGTCGATTCCCTCAAGGTCATTAATATCGTCTCAGTTTCTCACGGCTCTAGCACTGACGGGTTTTTTTTTTTGCAGGTATTCGAGACTTGCTCCACCTTGATTGGGAGGTCCACCTGCAACATGCTTTTCGGGAGGCTAACCAGTGTGCTGACCGACTAGCGAGTTTTGCACGAATTTTACGACCGAGCTTGCACTTTCTGCCAGACCCTCCAAAGTTCCTCCAGGAGCTACTGTACAACGATGCACACGGCGTGATGTATCCCCGCCAATAGTGCTAGTTTCGTTTTGCATCCCTTGTAACAAAAAAAATTTATTACAATTATTTGTGAATGCAATTATAAAACTATAGCCAAAAACAGGTTTATTATGAACATACGAATTACAATACGATTTGCGTATTATCGAATTGTTGTTGTTGTTTATCTTTTCAAAAGAGTAAGTAATCGACAACTGATCATGTTCCTCGTTTTACACCTGATAACGTTAAATGATTTTAAAATAGTGGCCTGGATTGGTAGATTTGGCTGGCCTTCTCAACACGTTCGATGTTTCTGCTGAAATTTCATGAGGTCTAAAGAACAAAGGATCAAGAATATGATATTTTGTGACGTTCATTTTTAATGGATCTTTGAATTTCTTTTCAGGTCGGCTCGTGCGATAACAATAAATGCTTCAGAGAGAAAACTTGGTCTTATGGGTTTGTTCTTTCGTGACTTTTTGTTAAAATTAATAAAATAAATTAAGCTTGATTCTAGAATAATCTTGGAGGTTCTAGCTACAAGTTCCTTGGTTTTCCCACATGCATGAAATGTGAAGAGTCTAGTGGAATTAATTTGAGTCTTTAGAAATTCTAACTTTATGATAGAGTTCTAGAGTATTCCTAGCTCTAGTATAAATAGATATATGTTATAACTTTTTTAATCAAGCAAATATAAAATGAGTTTCTCTCTTCCAAAATTAGAGTGTTCTTGTTTTCTCTATTCTCTTCTAACACTTTTAACTTCTGATCCTGACGAGTCGTCTAATCTCTTTTGTCACCATTTTGGTTACTTCACCGCAGTTTTTTGTGATCGTGACGAGTCGCCTAATCTCTTTTGTCATCATTTTGGTTACTTCGCCTGCAGTTTTTTGTACGCAGAACATGCATTTGGATTTGGATGAATTACGTCGATATACAAGTATGTGATGGTTTGTCTTCCTCGGGACTTTCACTACAATTCTTGATATGACGTATTTAGAATCTTGAAAGATTTTGATGGAAATTACTGCACATTACATCTACTGCTCATATGTACCAGAAAAGCCGCTTCTGAATGATGATCAGTTTGGACCTCGAAATCAGTGAATATGCAATGGTTGCTTGCTAACGTTCAGAGTTCTTGTGTAAATGCAATATTTTGCATGGCTTCTCATGCATGGAAGCAATTTAAACCTAGTTTTGGTCTCATCGGTGGCGTAGGCTTCCCATATAGCCTCCAACCCGTTGCAGCTAGTGATTGCATACTCACGTCATGTCCTGAGTTGACCGGATTCCAATTTGGACATAACATAAAATTTGGTCAGAATTTTCTGCCTAAAACGACGTTGTACTGAGAAGAAAATATAATCCTAATTTAATATTCTAATTCTCTTGCCATAATTAAGTAATTTAAAGATGGACCTTTCCAAAATATTATAAAGTTTAAGTTAATATATAAATAAACTGTTTTATTATCGCTATTTAAATTGGAGGTATGTATTAGAATTTTTAATATAGACAAAATATAGAGCTTATTAACAAGAATTAAGCTTAAGCCAACTATTGTCCAAATGACTAGAACTAGTTATTTGGATAGTTGAATCTTACTATTTATAAATCCTTTAACATTTTCATGTCTAGTCAATATGAGATACTTTAACACTCCTCCTTAAATGCAACTAAGACTAAACATCCAGTTGTCACTTGAAATAAACACAGTGGTAATCGAACCGGGCTGCGGGGACTAGACATCCAGATAGATAACCGAAAAGTTAGTAATCTGGACCAAATCTGTTCTGATACCATATTATAATTTTTAATATGAGTAGAGTGTAGAATTTATTAATAAGAATTGAGCTTGAGTCAATCATTGCCCAAATGACTAGGATAATTGATTCTTACTACTTATAAATCCTTTAATATTTTGACGTTTAGTCAATATGAAATGAAGAGTCAGAGATTACAAAAAGATTTAAATTAATATCAAATAAAAATTATGTTTGATTATTCAAAATCATCTTATATTAACTCAAAATTAACAAATTAAATCGAGTTTAAAATACTTTTTTTAAGATTAGGCTCAAAATTTAGAAATCTACTCTGATGTCACCTCTAATGAAGAGGGCATACTGGACATGAACTGATTTCAGAATTTTATTCTTGAAATCATCTTAACTATTCTTTTACTGTTCAATTAATTTGTTGTGATATGCATTTGCAGTGCTTCGTTGTTTTCCATCTGTAAGAGTAATAAGAAAACGAAGTGAGAAAATGACGGGGACAAGACCGGTAAGAATTTGTAGCCGTCTGTTCAACTTAGGAAAACCAGAACAGGACATGGTTCTGGTGCAGAAGAAGATGTACAGACAAGTTCCAGGATCCGTACAAATCAAGCTGGTAACAGCTACACACAAACGTACAGGCAAGTGCTTGTAGTCAATCCAAAACAGTAGAAAGAAAACGACAATGAGTTGCGCACTGAGGAATCTTTCTTCTGATAAAGCTTTACGTACCAACCCTTTTCAGAAGATTATATGATCCTAAACGAACCTGTTCTTGTCCTGATCTACTGCTTTTGAAAGAAAGCAAAGATGTGATGATCATTCTTGCATCAGAAACATTTTCCTAATATGATAAACAACATTCAACAAGATTAAACAAAAAATGTTATAGCTTTATTAAGTTCTTAAACATAGAAATAATAACTTGCTTGCTTAGTTCGTGATCCAAAGCAAATTTCGTAAGAAAAAATCTATTTTATGTTATCATATATGAAAGATTTGTAGCTGATGAACTGTTGTGCACTTGCTTTGGCTACTTTAATGAGAAACAACCAAAAAACGCGTTTTTCGTCCAGAAAGAAGCCAAAAACGGTATCAAATTGATGATATTTGTGATAAGAAACAAGCTAAGTGTTGGTGTTTTCCTGTCACTATCCATGCAAGCAATGCATTGATAACCAAGGATATCAACGGATGCTTTCAATGTCTCATCCTAAGATGGACGGCTTCGGACCCCAGTTCAGAATATGATCTGCTAAAGCAACTAAAGAATCGTGTTCATTTGGTTAGCTATATGTGTATGCATCTATACTGCTTTTTATGGAGTCTAAAATCTTACTTTAAACGAATTTTTAAAAAATTGATAGAAAATCAAATTAGTAATATAAGATGTTTAAAGTTTATATATAATAAAAATCGAATAAAATGAAAAACTTTTAAATAGAATTAAAAAAGAAACCATTTTTAAGATTATTAAATAAAATCTAACGTATTTATTTTATTATATAAAAATTAATTAGTTTACGAAAAACTAATTAGTTAATTATTAAAGGTTATAAATCAAACTGAACTATTTCTGTAACTTAAACCCGTAAACTTTTGATCATAAATAAGTAATTTTACCGAGAAACACAAGGAAACAAAATGAGAAGAAAAATGAAAATAGAGGAAGCAATTTCCAAATAGAATGTTAGCATCCAAAGCAAGAAACAGACAAATCACTTGATCTTGATCTTGATCTTGGTCCCCTTTTGAGAAATCATGTATCAATCGAAGCTTAGAAGAGGACGTTATGGGCAATGTCAAGAAGATCAGGTACGGCTTTCCACGAAATTGCCTGAAAATGAGTCCAAAATCAGTATCGCTTTCAACCACTCATATGGGCACGCCCCTCAGCTCGATCTTTTTATAGAATAGTTTAATTTTAATTCCAAATTTAATTAAATTTGAATTATATATTAAATTTAAAATAATATCATTTAAATTTTTATTATTTATAAATAAACATTTTTTCTCATTTATTTCATGTATTTTGAAATAAGACTTAATGTTATTAATAATAGCCATCATCATCATCATCAACATTTAGTTAAAATTTCGTTGAGACGCGAAATTTGAAAAGATCTAATAATACGCAACTTTACCTTTATGTATTAAAAATATTGTTTCCAATAGACTCGTATACAATATGATATGACAATGCGTAATGTTTTATGTAGCCAGTGTAAAGATGACTATGGAAGTCATAAAATTTGGATCAAGAACCCAAGTGGTAATGGACTTAGTTCCTTAAACTTCTGACATTTCTTTGATGAGTTCAAAGTTGGTTCATTTGTTAAAATAGCTATTAACTCGTTTAGTAATTTATGCAAAACATGAGTTATTAACTCGTAATCGCTTGTATAATTGACATGATTATCTGCTTATCCCTTTCCTCACTTGCTGTTGCTTCTTCTCTTCTCTATCCAGGACTTTTTTTTTATTTTTCTTGAAAGCCAAGAGCTTACACAGCACTAAAAAGTCCAAAGACAGTAAGCCACATCCAAGTTGTCTAGATTTGGCCAGATTTTAAGTAAAAGTGGTGATTGTTATGTAGTAGTACAGTCTGCCGCCAGCCTTCAGTGCTTTGATTTTGTGCATGAGGAACCACTGTTCATCTGAATAACTTGTCCAGATCATAACTGAAGATGAAACTAAAATGTTAAATGAAATTATTGAAGA
>JANVCL010000007.1:23151735-23172314 GCA_026546855.1 Erythroxylum incrassatum | reverse complement strand
TTATCTGCAGATTCCCAACATCCTAGGCTTTATCTTTGGTCTTGTTCAGATGATACTTTACGTAATATATAGGAACAGCCCCAAGAAAATCGTGGTGGAAACAGACCCTAAACTCCAACATTTGTCTGAGCATGTAGTGGACGTAGCAAAGCTGAGTGTCACCACGTACTCGGACCTAAACGATGTGGTCCCTCGATTAAACTGTAATGGAACTGAAGTAGCCGTCGAAACTGAAAAGGAACCTAGCAAACAAGACGTAGCGGTCTATGTCAGTGTCACAGTTTAATAATAAGTTGATGGGGCTTGTGCACTAGTTTGCATTTTCTCCGTTTGCCTTAACCCCTTTCGAAATGTCTCTGTGGAGTTGTAGTTAAGAGAGTCAAAAAAAGGGGAGACACTATCTCTGCCTCTCTCAATCTGCATGCAATTTATGTTTGTTTTCATGAAAATAAGAATATTTGTATTTTAAATTATTGAATTCAATTTGGATCCCTAGAATTTCTAAATTGTAATATGGGATTAATACTTTTTAATCATAACAAAATCGCTTTCAAATGAATATTATTTTATTTCGTTAGAAGTCAATAATATATGACAAATACAAGTTGGTCTAGAATGCTTATAATTTGGGGTTAGACTTAACCTTGTCCACGTATTTATAGTAATAGTATAAGAATAGGAACTCTAAAAAATTGTGTAGATGAAACAAAATAAAAAGTGGGTTAATCTAAGCTACCAAAGCCTAATTATTATGAGGCTCTCTAGTAAAAAGCAACATCTTCCACCACCACATCTTATCTTTAGAATGATGTCATTTTTTCGTTAGCTTTCTATGATATAATAATTCTTAATTGAAGAAAAGATTATAAAGTTGTGTATTATTAGATCTTCTAGTACATTACCTTTTAACAAAATTTTTCTTAAATTGTTGGTCGGTAATAATTTCTAACTTATGGTAGGCAATTTAAATCTTATTTTTACTTTTAGAAAAGGTCGAATTAATATATTTTTTTAGGGAAAAAAACGAGATCTGGTATTAAGCAGAGGTAGGGTAATGATCCCAAACCATAAAAGATGCATATAAAGGAGAATGTCATTAATATATGACAAAGACAAGGTGATGATACGTAGAATGCTTATAATTTGGGGTTTGACTAATCTTCTCTGCACGTTTAATTTATATGAACTCTACAAAATTGTGTAGATGAAACAAAATAAAAAATGGGTTAATCGAAGTTACCAAAGCCTAATTACGAGGCTCTCAATTAGTCGTAAAAAGCAACATCTTCCACCACCACATGTTATCTTCAGAATGATGTCATTTTTTCATTAGCTTTCTGTGATCCAGTTCAAGTTCTTAAAGTGTATTATAATCACGTGTTTATTATTATAGTAATTCTTAATTGGAAAGAGATCTTAAGATTATGTATTGTTAGATTTTCTCAAATTTTACGTTACTGAATTGTTGTTCATTAAGAATTTCTAACTTATTGATCGACAATTTAAACCGTATTTTGACTTTTAGAAGAGCTCATATAAAAGCATTTGTGCAGTAATGGATGTTAATAATACTCATAATGGATACAATGAAGAAAGAAACCCATCTCAATGATTAAGCCAACTCTTGAGAGGTTGGTAAGGATGCTCGTAAGTGACAACAGCCTACATCACATCCTTTTGTACAGCTTTTTCAAGTCAGCTTGGGAGAAATCGTTGAGGATTGCATGCTTTTGTACGAGCAAACGTGTGTCCTGGAGACTCACTATGGTTAAGTCAATTACAAAGTTTCAATCCTGAAGAAGACCTGAATATTCAGTGTAAGTTGATAGTGAATCACGTTCAATACCTTTTCTTTTCGAAGTGGTCAGTTTTATTTTCATGAGTAAGTGGTTAGATCTGTTTTACAGGGAAGGTATTAGGATTATATCCTAAAACTGTTATGTTCTTATCTTAATTTTAATGGAAAAAGGTTTGAATGTCTATGCACTTAGAAACTTAACCAATTTTAACTTTGTTTCAGCTAACTTATAACTAAATTGAAGCTGATTAAAAGTAAAATTAATTAGAAGATTATGAATATTAATTATTTTATTTCTAATACTTCCTTTAAATATAAAAATTATGATTTTTTTACAAATTTTAGCATGCTATCATAATCAACTTTAAAATTTTATAATATTGCAGTTCATGAATATTTATTATTATAAAGGATGAAACAATAAAAGATCACCATTATGATATAATCTTACAGATTTTAATAATGTTTTCAAAATCGGACCGGAAGTTAAACAAATAAGACAAAAGATTTAAGATTCAAATGATTCAATCTATATCAGACCACATAAAACTAAATAGAGATTAAATAAAATTTTAAAATTTAATTGAAAAAAAATTGTTAAATGAAAATTAATTAGTTTATTTTAGTATTTACAAACTGATTAGTTTATAAAAATAATTGATTAATTAATAAACTTATCAGTTTTTAACAACAAAGATTATTAAACTATATCAAACCATAAATTAAAAACCGAACTAAAAAATTAACAAATTCAAAGTTTTCATTGTAAGATCGACGGAACGTGTTCAATTTTTAAAACATTTTTTACTATAAGGTTATAAAAAACCAAAGTCAAAAATTATATCCAAATCATCATCTTAAGTGACATCATCGAACCAAACCTATCCTTTAATAAATTACACCAATCTACTTTAATGTTGAAAGTTCATGCAAATCTTCCATCCACAGGCAAAAATCCAATGCCCTGACTTTTGCAACTTTATGCTTATTCATAAATAATTGAATTACTCATTAATCCCATTTAAAATATACAATTAAGGATATAAAAGAGGAAGACAGACTTTTTATATTAATCTCCTTCTTTAGATCGTGGACGACATGTGAACCTTACTAACATGGTACCAAGTCTTGTCGTTGTAAGACAAAGGAAGTGATTTGGTCCTCCTTTAACAATGGAAGGTGTACCCTACATTGCTCCTTAGTAGTCAGCAAAGTCGCCATAAATTATGGATATGCACGCATGCTCAATGCTTTACTCTACTCTACTGAATTGTTCCTCAAATAGGATGTATACAAAGTGAAATTTGTTTTGACTAAAATTTAAATCAGGTTCAAGTTTTATTTTTTATTAAATTAATAAATCCTCGTTATTTTATTATACAAAACTCTATGAACTTTACCCCTAACCTTGATCAAGTTTCAGACTCAAACTGGCTTATGCTATAATTACGGACTCTTGATATAGATTAAGCTAATAATATCATTGTCGTCGTTATCACACTCAATTCGAAATTTCGCAATAAAGTGGCATATGAAGAGGTCTGATAGTACGCAGCTTTACCCTATATAGTAGAGAGGTTGTTTTCAGTAGACCTCACCCACATACTACATGTGACAATAAAATAGTGATACAAGTGAAAGAGTAAATAAGTAAAACTGGTACACTAAATAATTATGTAAATAAAATTACGATAAATATATAAATAAATAAAATATAACTCGACTCTTTAAAAATAAAATATATTTTAAAACTAAAACTAAAATATAACAAAATATATCATCTTTTTATCTGTAAAAAAGTACCAATACTCAGATGATAAGAGATCAATAAAGCGTCAAAGAACTGTAAAAAAATACTAGCACCCAGATAATAAGAGAACAATAAAGCATCAAAAAACTCAACTTTGGCTTTAAAAAAACCCATGTAGAAACACAAAATGTTTGAAACTATAAGATCGTTAAGCATAAAAAATGTTTAATTAGACCATAATAAAATTGATCAAAGATTGAATAAAATTGAAGAAGATTGTCATTAGTTATCAAAATTTTAAAGTTTAATTGAAAAGAGAAATTATTAAATTAAAATTAATTGATTTATTTTGGTTTATAGAAACTAATTATTTTATAAAAATTGACTGATTAATTAATATACTAGTCAATTTCTTATAACAAAATTATTAAACTAAATAAATTAAAAATTTAAAACTAAATTGAGAGGTTTACTGGTTCAAAATTTTTACTTTGGTTCAAATTAACTATATTTGTAATATTACGAACTCATTGTTATTTATAATTTACAAACTCTTCATTTGTGATAAATAGCAAATGATAAAATGTAGGAAACCGGGGGAAAAGTTGCCTGGACATTTTGTTTTTTCTGCAACCCAATCCACTCGAGATTCTTTGTCATTCTCAGGCGAACACCAGATGGAATGTGATCTAACAGTACAATCAAATTCCTACCAGCACTGTGTCACAGTTGCACATTCCTGATATATGAAAACCAAAATAATGTCTTCCCTGAACCTGAAAAGGGGAGAATAGATTCCTGTTGTAGTGTCAAATGACTGGAAAGTAAGCTTGAATCTGATATAAAAATGGCCCACCATACTTTTAAATTTCATCTCTTTTGTACCACAGTAAGCATGCAATTCCATATGAATCAATAATTTCAGGAAATGTGAATCTGCAATTTCTTTTTCTCTATCACCGATTCTCCCATCAACCACCTTATAATTTCTTCTTGTTATTGATGATGAGACAAGACGAGAGCAAATTTGCAAAGTTTGAGATTTTCATTTCCTCTAGTTAATACATAGAAAAAGAACATGAGAGGATTGAAGAATTGTTTAAATGATGGCATAAGCAATCAAAATTGTATATATCAATTTAAAACCTTAGGTTAATTAAAAGCTATGAGTTTATTTTTATATATAATTCATTTCATTATTATGTCTTTTTTTTATGGAGGATAAAGCATAAATCATCATTCATACAAGTAAAATCATCCATATCAAATTAACTTTCTTAACTCATAGCTAATAAATAACTTTATATACATCGAAAATTATCACCATCATCATCACATCCAGTTCAAAGTCCCGTAATAAAGCGAGATATGAGAAAGTTTGATAATACGCAGCCTTATTCCTACATAATAGAGAAGCTATTTTCGACAATGTCTTATCTTAATCTCAAACTTAAGACCGTAGGTGTAATTCTTATCTTATTTTTATATATAATTCACTTTATACTTATGCCTATCGGATAATTTCACTTATGAACTTTTTGTAAGGATATCCTCCAATCCCTTCGTCCTAGGAACCAACTTCTTCAACTTTTTGTTGCATGTGTACCATAAAGGAAATTGAGCAAGCTCTTGCACATAGTTTTACTCATAATCCAAAGAACTTTTGGTCTCATTGCTTCACAAAAGATGGCATAAGAATAAGGAAATTTGTTGGTGCCTTTAGTTTTGTGTGTGTGTAGGGTTGGATTCCACCATTAGCTGTATTTCCACCATATTGCTTCCCAACCCATCTCAAAGAGTTTGGTGGCACTTCATTGTATGTGATTATAGAAACCATATTCCTTATTGTGATCACAGCACTTTCAGCTTCTGGCACTATAAGCTGTACTTGAACTAATTTCCCTACGGAGAATGTAAGGACAAGAATTCCAAAACGAAGCCCCGAAAGGGTTGGCCTAACCTAATTAGTGGGAGACATGATCTCAAGTGCCTCTCAAGCCTGATATTCTATATATGTTGAGCCAAAACCTACTATTTATTATTCAGGTCAAACTCGTTACAAAATTTTTAAAACTTTGTACAAGAGATAAATTCATTTTTAGCATTTTAAACTCACTATTATTTGAATCAAATTCATATTTAATTTTACATTGTCGGTATGTTAAGTAATTTACTTAAAAAACTAAAATGATTACAAATTCTCCATTATGATCAAAAATTGAAAAAATAATTCCAAAATAAATATTTGATGTTAATTTTATCATTAATTATATGAGCTCAATTTTGGTTAAAAAGCACTAGAGAGGCACTAGCAAAAAGGGGTCGAGAAAGGTAACAAAGCAGAAACAGTACTAACCTGAATCAAAATTGAGATTTCAGCGAGTTTCATCCTCCTCCGAAAATAAACAAAATTTTTAGCTGACACTTTGCCCTAAACCCTAAGGGTTGACTGAAATGGAACCAGTTACTTGAGGAAAGTAGCTAGCGAGAGCATAATTGAGAAGAGGAGTCCCACGGGTCACCGCAAGCATCGCCTTCAGAGCATTGCAACCACTCTCCTAAATTGAGTAAATGATCGAAGATTCGAGAAAGGCAAAAGTCGTTTTGCCTTAATCGTTAAACAAAGACTTTGTTGAGCGTTGTTGTTTTTGTTATTTTATGTGTATCTAGTAAGCTAAGTGAGACTATTCACAAGGATGGCCATTCAGATGTAAATCTTCTCAATTTTTAATGAATTTTTTAATTTCTAAAAAAATATAAACATAATGGATACATTTTCTATACAAGCCTTATCTCAAATTATATTGTATAAATTTAGTATAAAAAATACACAAATTTCTCCTTTATTCATTTTTATTTTATTGACTTGCATGAGACCCCTATGGATAAGAGGAGGCAAGAGTTGTCCATCAAAGAAGCTTACTTATATCATTTAGTAGATTTGGTTCCTCAAAAGGTTCCCTTTGAGAATTTTTTTTTTGGGTGCATGCAGACAATACATGTTTGCTATGCTTAAGGAGATTACAAATAATTGCCCACTTTTTATGCTTGCATCAATTTCCTTTTTTCCTCTCTTTCAGCATAGATATTATAAAGAATCTAATCCCTTATAACAATCATGATAGCTTTATTGACAAACCATTAAAGAAGTGTTGGTAGTTAAATTTTTCAAGCATGGAGTGATGCATGTTAACCTTTATAATCCAAGATTAATTTGTCATTTTGTCAAATATAATTGCAATTATATATAATTAAGATCTCGTAACATGCATTAACATAATCATTAGTTCATCTAATAATAAGTTATTATTAGGGATGATTGCCTACAACATGTAATAAAGTCTTGAATCGGAGTCAAAATAATATTAATTTATTAATCGAAACGATATCATTTTAATAATCTCTCTTTGAGCAATTCACACACCCTAAATCTTGTAAGTTGGTAATTTTATGAGTTTGCTAATCCAAATTAGATTGCATACTTTGTCTCCTATCTAGATTTGTGGCTGAGCTTTTTTCCCTCCATTAAGTGGGAGAGATAGAGTCTTAGTGGCTGATGCAATGCTTTGTCTTTTTCCCTCCATTAAGTGGGAGAGATAGAGTCTTATTACCTGTTAATGCTTTTTAAACAATACAAAAGGCAAAGGTCAATCCATTCTCTTTAGATAATAATTAGATGTAAAGAACTTCTACACTTTCCTACCATTAAGACATGCATTCCCTGTAACTCCAACAATGATAGGTTTGAAGCTAGAAAAAGTGATATTGGACATTTTGGACCTATCTAGGCTCATAATAATGGACCCAATGAAACTCACTATCCTTCTTCGAGCCCATTATAGCAAAATGAAGAGCTTGTAGTACGGATAATACAAGAGGTCATTCTATAAATCTCGCGTGATATAAAAAGAATTCACTTAAACATAATAATTAAGGCAAAATTTAACCTAATTTAATTTAAAATTAATAGACCAAATTTAATTTAATAGGATAAAACTTGAATTTTAATGTTTAGACTTGATCAGGGTCATATTTGATTTCAAACTTAACAAATTGTTTTTTTAGCTTAATTAGTTATGAGAAATTAGATTAAATCAACATGAAGTTAGGCTGGGCAATTTTAGCTCAGGTTGACTAGGCCACGGGCCGAGACAGTTCGGCTCGACTGAACCACAAGTTGAGGTCGAGCTGGGCACTAGTTGAGTCGTAATATGATCAAAACAACAAAAACGACGTCGTTTTGGATTTTTTAATAAAAAAGTAAAGGTGGGCCGGGTCACGGGCCAGTCCATTAACACCCCTACTTGAAGTCAACAAACTAAACTATGGTTAACCGATTCTATATGTGAGCTGTAGCATTCATGTCGGTTCAAATTTAACAATTTTTTATTCCGAATAATTATAAAAATTTTAGTTAAGTTGGCTCAAAATAAACAAGTTTAATTATATTTAATTAAATTCGACATCAAAATTTTAAAGGGTTTTTAGATAAGTTAATAAACTTAAATTAAATTTAAACACAGGGCTTCATGTTTTAACACTTGAGAAAGTTCAAAGAACTTTGGATTTAAAATCTCAAACACAACAGAGTCACCTCTGGAGAGCCATAAGTTAACACAACAGAGTCACCTCTGGAGAGCTATAAGTTACACTATTCAGAACAAGTAATCAATCGTTAAATTTCAGATGAAACGACACCAAAAGTGGGCATAATGCATTTAAGATATTCTAATGCTTAAATTAATTTCTAACGTTTAGGTTGAGTGAAATTTTATTATTATTGCTTATTTTTTGTTGGCACAGAAAAATTATACGGATGATAATGAGTCGATTATGAACCTAAATTCAAGTTTTTTCAATAAACTGACCCCTAAGTCAAGCTTAATGCCAGACTCACTTGAGGTCCAATTCTTTTAAGCTTAATCGGACTTTAAGTCACCTAAACTCAAGATTTAGTTAAGAGCTTCAATTGCAATTGAGTTTCAAGCTGAACTTGACCTCGATCATAAAATTTTGCCCTAGCCGGATGACTCATTACCAACCTTAATAGTTATAACATATTTGCAGTGATTAAAAAATCAAAACTGGTTTAATCAATTCAATCGAAAAAAATTAAATTAACTAACACTTCAATAAAACTTTTAATATTTTAGCTAGATCTATTTTAATAATTTTTATTATTAAAAATCGACGAATTTATTAATTAATCGATAAAGATAAAACAAATAATTTTTATTTAATAATATACCCTTTTAATTAAAATTTAAATTAATAATATTTTTTAATTTTGATAAACTTTTAAAACCTTATCTTCTTGTCTTAAATTTGAATTCGATTTTTAAAAGATCGCATATTTGGTCTTTACACACCGAACAACGAAAAAGACGCCGTTCAGGAAGTTCGAACGCGGTGACGTTTAGTCAAATTTGCTCGGTGTGAATTGGAAACGGCAGCACAAATTGTGTCGTTTGAGGTAGGCCCAAGACTTACTGTCAAAAAAGAAGACCGCGTTCTCTGTAGAAAAAACAGACGAAGAAGAAGAAGCTCCAAAACCCCCTTAAACTCTCGCGTGCTTAACGACCTGAGTTGAATTGAATCGAGCTTAGATCTGTTAACAGGTTGGATTTTTAGGGATTTGATGAGTTGGTCAATTCGATATCATAGTCTTGTAATTGGGAATCGCTGATAGGGTAGACCAGACCGGAGAACAAAATTCGTAGTCAACTCTCTTTCAAATGCCGGACGAGGATTTGGTTGACATCAAGTTCAGGCTCTTCGACGGCTCAGACATCGGCCCGTTCCGCTACTCCTCGGCCTCAACCGTCGACATGCTCAAGCAACGAATTCTCTCCGATTGGCCCAAAGGTAATATTTGTTTGTCTTGGCTATGTCGTAAATACCTAGTTCCAATTTCAATCTGCAAAGTTAGAAAATTTTGGTAATTTTTTATTTAGTGAATTACTAAAAGATCAAATTGGGTTTTGGATTTGAAGCTGTGGCAAGAATTCTGGTTGATTGTGATTCCTTGGATTTATTTTGGAAATTAAAAGAAGAAGCTGATAAATTGATTCCTATAATTGTTGAATGTTTTAACTAGAATTTGCAAACTATCTGGATGGGAGTGGCCGTCAGTAAATGAGGTTTCTTTTTTTAATTCAGTTGCAAAGAGTTTCTTTTTCTTCAATTATGTTTTGATTTTGCTTCATAGGTAAAACAATTACTCCCAAGGCAGTGAATGAAGTGAAATTGATATGCTCTGGTAAAATATTGGATAACAACAAGACCGTTGGTCAGTGTAGAACACCGTTTGGTGATGTTACCGGCAGTATCACCATAATGCACGTTGTTGTACAGCCGTCTCCAGCCAAAGCCAAAACAGGTATTCTCCATCTTCATCAATCATATTTTCGCACACAGTATTATACATATGATAGTAGGATTTTAAGGGTGGTGGAAGGCTGATATGGAGTTGCAGAACGTATGGGACCGTTGTTGCTTGAATTACGATAATGAAATTCTGTTTCGTCTTGTTAGTTGGAACTTTAGACATTTCTGTTTGTTTGAGAAATGGGATTTTTGGGATTTATTATCCAAGCTTGTGGTGGAAATGTTCTTATTTCAGTTATTTCATGCATCTTTTGTTTGATTTATGTGTGAGAGCTGGTTTTCCTTTGGCTTGCTCTAGTTGGCAGTGTTGGAATAAGTGATGAAAGGTTTTTGTTTTTGTATGAAAGCTGTCTCTGAGGTTTCTTTACGTGAAAATGCTAAACAATAATTGGAAATATTACAGACTTGAATTCATTCGTTCTTTCAAACTACCGTGATGGATGTTTTTGGTTGGATTTAGATTCTAACTGCTTGGGATCTTCGGTTTTATCCTGTTCTGATATGTATCCACTAAGGAAAGCTTTTGATAATAATTAGGATTAAATCCTCCCATGGTTATGCAGTTTAACCAAAATCATTAAGTTTGTTATATAAGTAAACTCCAGCTGCCATTTCAGACTTTGCAGAGGAATAGTGAGGTGACTTTCCATGAATGGAATGGTATACTTAAACTTGATATAGTGAGAGAGTGGCAATGGAACAAGTATATATTGGAGAATTTTGGGACTGGGGAGTTGTGTTATTTTCATTGTTTCTCTTTCTCCTAAAAGGCTTCTTATTTCTGGGGCCACAAGTGAGATAATTTGCTTTCATAGAATAAGTAAAAATATGCCTGTGGAGCACTTAATGATTGAAAGTTTGATTATTGATCTTACTTAATTACTACTCAACTTCATATACAAGCATCAAATGTTTGTTGGCCTACCTAATGATTTTGTTGATTATTGGCTGTTGTTCAGCATGTTCTCTTCATTCACTGTAAATTTGAGATTCTCACTCTGAACTGGAGAATCTTTCTTGTTATTTCTACTAGTATTTTGTGCTACATCCTGGAAAATTAAATATAATTTCAACATACCTTTTTTGTGGGTAGTGATGATGTTGTGAACATTAGTTTGGTTGCTGCATCATCCTTTTCTCTCTAGTCTTGTAGCTGTACTTTTTATGTTAACACATGTTTGTTGACTGTTTCAACAGAAAAGAAGATTGATAAGTCCCCCAAGAAAATTGTGTGCTCGTGTTCCATACTATGACGGAAAACATGTTGATATTCAGCGAAATCCTCTACCTAGTGTCGATGCTTTAAATGAGAAAATTATATTCTTTTGGGCATCAATATTGATTGTTGCAGTATTCATGTGTAACCAAGTGCGTTGAGTGACCAAAAACAGTTGTGTTACTCCTTCCTTATTCCATGTTCACATCTTACTTCTCTATTTCATAAGACCTCGAACAGTTTGTTTAATTTATAGAAATAATTGTCAAAATATGGTTGTAACTCACAATCATTGGTACTTGGACTCTAAAGTTTTTGCTTACATTTCAGAAAAAACTACAAAAACCAGCATTTCATTTCAAATATATGATGCTTACCAATTTATACATAAATTGATTGTACCCTTTTAAGCGATTGGAAAGACCAATCATCATCTGAATCATTTCCAATCAATCATCTGAATCAAGTCAAATATGTGTTGTCTAAGTAAGAAAAAGCTTAATTTACGCATTCAATCTCCCAATACATCAATGGCATTACAATGTATGCTGTTGTTGCAGGCCAATGTGTTCTTCCTCGAGATCACTCTTCCCAAGTTCAACCTGTTTATGAGATGGTACATATAAATCATGTTCAAGTTCAATTGCACATATGAAGTTATCTACAAAAAGGGCTTGTGTGAAATTAGAAAGGAATACAAAAAGAAAAAGAGCTAGGATGACAAGTGAAAGCAGAATAACAACAGCATAGCACAAACTAAGGCCCTAAATTTGCTGGAAAACTTTTGCAGCTGCAGCTATTATCTGTTCAATATCTTCAGGAGTATGTACCAAACTTTTAAACCCAGCTTCAAATGCTGATACTTAGGGAGCAAAATATACACCTTCCTCCAACATTCCTCTATCAAACCTAGCAAACTTGGCAGTGTCACTTCTCTTTGCATCGTCGAAGTTGTAAACGGACCTTCCGTAGCATCTAAAATGCCTTCAATACGTTGCTTTGTAATCTTATCCAAGTACCTATAACTTCTTGGCTTCCGCAATCACTTTAGCGTGTGTATACCTGCTGTCATAGCCAAAGGATTCCCACTCAAGTTTCCTGCCTGGTACATTGGACCAGCAGGAGCAACCATCTCCATGATATCCCTCCTCGCTCCATATGCACCAACTGGTAGACCACCACCGATAATCTTCCCAAGGGTTGTGAGGTCTGGAGTTATACCAAAATACTTCTAAGCTCCACTGTATGACAGACGGAATCCGGTCATAACTTCATCAAATATCAGAAGAGCGTTGTATTCTTTTGTGATACTGGAAAGGGCATTAATAAAGTCTGGTTTAGGAGGTACAAAGCCAGAATTCCCTACAACTGGCTCAAGAATTAGTGCAGCAACTTCTTCTTTATTTGTCTCAAAGAGTTCCTCAATGGCTACAAAATCACTAAAGGGATAGTTAGAGTCTCATAGGTTGCTCCTTTAGGAACGCCAGCAGAGTCAGGGAGCCCCAGTGTTGCACCACCACTGCCTGCTTTGATTAGGAATGGATTAGCATGACCATGGTAACTGAAAAAACCGAATGCGGTAGTAGTTTCGCAAACTTTCTAATTTTACTGTCGACGTCTCTAGCACAAAAGAAAAATAAAAGCAATTAAAAACAAAATAATAAAAAGCATTAAAAATTTGGTAACGCAGTTCGACACACCTTGTCTATATCTGCGAGACCCTCACTCAACTTAATACTTTCACCTAAATACAATACATTTACTTAAGGCTTGACTAAGCTGACACTACTCAATGCTTGACACTATCTCTCAACCTCACTTTCTGTGAAAGAATTTCACACCCAATAACACGACTGACTCGTGTTAACCTCGTCAGAGGATTTTTCTAACTACTTTCACTCAAACAACAATTAACAAAAATAACTCAAGTACTTAATCAACTAAGAACTGAACAACAATATATTTGCGATAACAGAAAGACTTCTCTATGGTTTTAGTTTCTAGTAATAATCCTTCAATTGAAACGATCCATCCCAAATTCAACAGCTTCATTAAATCATACGGAAGTATAGACAATAGATGAAGACCCAACGGTGTTTTGCTCACAAAAACAACTCACAACTCCTAATAAAGACGTCTGGAGATAATAACAAACAGACCCACAATTTTTGCAAACCCAAAAGACATGCACGTACAACTATGTTTTTCCAATCATCAATTAATGCACACTTTCTTTAATGAATAGATCGCGTTTGAAGAGTCCCTTGGTGAATGAGCCCTCACGGTAGCCAACATAAGCTCCACTCTTAATAAATTCATTGACGTTAGTAAGTGTGATTTGGAGCTTTTGAATTATTAGAAGACTTGTTAAACTGGTTGTATAACTTTGTGTTAGAATCAACACCACTTATAGCAGGTCTGGAAAATCACAAGATAACGCCCACTGCTTTGTTTCTTGTCTAACATCCACTGCTTCATTCCTTGTCCAACACCCACAATATTTTTCAACCCACGAAAGCATGAACATGTAGCTATGTTTTTCAATAACAATTAACGTGAACTCTCATCGTTATACAACCCCTACATGAGATTTACTTTAGCTATATATGGAGACGTGCTCATAGCCACATGCACACAGCCACAATTTTTTTTTTCAACCCACAATTATACCACCACACACATAAGATATTCTTCAGCTGTTAATTGGTGCACGATACACACAAGCAATAAGAGTCTCACAACACTGTTGATTGCAAGACTCCCACACAATATGCCATCTTCTATGGATAGAATCATACATGATATTCACCAGCACATCTTGCCAAGAGACACAATTAGAGATAGAACTCTATCACAACTAAAAGATTATCATCAATAACTTTTTGAATCCAAGTCATTATCCAATTAATATCTTATATGTCTAATTAATAAATAATGTCAAAACTAATTATTTAGATATATACCATATATCCTAGCAATCTCTCCATTTTGACACTGTTTGTCACAAATATGAAAGTCCCCCTAAATAATATAATTGGATATATAACCATCAAATGCACAAATTCATTCTCCCCTTTGGGACAAAAGGATGCCAAAAAATAAGACGAATAGTTATGCGTATACCTTGAAATCTCCACCTAAATGAAACAGTCACCATAAATAATCTGATGTCTCCTTCTTGGGACAAAACAGTATCAAAACACATAATCATAATAATCAATAATAGGTGCAACGAAAGAATCATAAGCACGCTAAGAAGATAAATTACCACCATTCAAAACACTAAGAGATATGCCCAAAAGAGAGAGAGAGACCCGAGAGAGACCTATACTAATGAGAGTTGAAGCGTCTTCGGTGGAGTCAAATAAAAGTCACAATGTAAACTACTAAAAAGATGGGACGACAATAGCAACATAAAAACTAAAGAACTAAAAAAGACAAATCTTTTTTTTACGTTTCTTTTTTTTAATAACACAAAAATACTTCAAAAATGTAAAGTATATAGTCCCTGTACCCCTTGAAGAATTTCAAACCTGGACTTATTCCTCGTTACATTATCTCGGTCATCGGTTTCTTCTTTTGAAGTAAGTGACTTGTCCTTTATCTGAACAATTTCTTCAAAAGTAGTAACTAGCTGTGTATCTATACAATTTCTTGTTTTTCCTTCACTATATTTTGTGCTTGTACTTGACCCTTTCTCACCCAAGAGTGCTTTGGTAACATGGGTTGCTACTGGAAATTTAATGGAGAGTGTCTAAATTTTCGATTTTAACCCCTTTCAAACATCATTTATAACATCTTGTAGCATCTCGGCCTTATGCGCCCAACAACTCTGCAAAAATGATACGTGGGTACAAATCTTTGATTCTTTCTTGATGTTTCTTCTTCTCGGACAGATCTGGACATGTCATTTTTCTTACAATGCCAAAAAGGGGGAGAATGTAAGGATATATGGTATATATCTAAATAATTAGTTTTGACATTATTTATTAATTGGACATATAAGATATTAATTGGATAATAACTTGGATTCAAAAAGCTATTGGTGATAATCTTCTAGTTGTGATAGAGTTCTATCTTTAATTGATGTGTATCTTGGCAAGATGTGCTGGTGAATATCATGTATGATTTTATCCATAGAAGATGTGCATCTTGTATGGGAGTCTTGCAATCAACAGTGTTGTGGGACTCTTATTGCTTGTGTATATCGTGCACCAATTAACAGTTGAAGAATATCTTATGTGTGGTGGTATAATTGTGAGTTGAAAAAAAAACATGACTTTGTGCATGTGGCTGTGAGCACGTCTCCATATATAGTTGAAGTAAATCTCATGTAGGGGGTTGCATAACGATGAGAGTTTGTCTTAATTGTTATTGAAAAACACAGCTACATGTTCATGCTTTCGTGGGTTGAAAAATTTCGTGGGTGTTGGACAAGAAACGAAACAGTGGAAGTTAGACAAGAAACGAAGCAGTGGGCGTTAGATAAGAAACGAAGCAGTGGGAGTTATCTTGTGATTTTCCAAACCTGTTTATAAGTGGTGTTGATTTTGACACAAAATTATACAGCCAGTTTAACAAGTCTTCTAATAATTCTAAAGCTCCAATTCACAATTACTGACGTCAACGAATTTATTAAGAGTGGAGCTTATGTTGGCTACCTTAAGGGCTCATTCACCAAGGGACTCTTGAAACGCCTAGGTGTTGACGAATCCAAGCTCCTGCCATTCAGTACTGTTGAGGAATGGGACGATTTATTCATTAAAGAAAGTGTGCATTAATTGATTATTGGAAAAACATAGTTGTACGTGCATGTCTTTTGGGTTTGCAAAAATCGTGGGTCAGTTTGTTATTTTCTCCAGACGTCTTCATCTGGGGTTGTGAGTTGGTTTTGTGAGCAAAACACTGTGGGCTTTCATCTATTGTCTATACTTCCATATTCACTTTCGGATTCGTTATCACTTTAAGTGCTCATATAGGATTTTTCTTTTCTCTTCTTCATAGTATTAACACACTCCGCTTGAATATGTTCAAAGCCTTGACACTCATAGCATTGAATTCTATTTACCTTTCTTTCTCCCTTTTGAGTTTTGGCTTGTTGTTTGAAGTTGTTGTTTAATAAGCTCCTCCCATTTTGGCTAAACACGGGTCTGTCCTTTTTCACTCTCTTCAGCCACTTACTGAGCTCTCCTGTTAATAACTCCATATCCTCATTCTCATCGGATTCATCTTCTACATCATTCATGACTTTACCAATCTCGGCTTACAATGCTAATCCTTTCTTCTTCTCTCGATTGTCTCTCAACAAATTCATTTCGAAATTGGTAAGAATTTCAATTACCTTCTCTAATGACAAGTTATTGATGTCATAAGCCTCCTCGATTGCTGCAATTTTCGGAATAAATCTTGGAGGTGGTGATCTCAACGTCTTCTTGACTAGTTTCAGATTGGAATATCTTCTCGAGTTGATGTGCCTAATTCGTTATATCTCGCAATCTTTTATGAAAGTCTCCAATAGTCTCATTTTCATTCATCTTCAATTCTTCAAACCTTACAGCTAACATCTATAGTTTTGACGCTATCACATATTTGAACCCTTCATGAATAGTTTGCAAGGCATCACACGCTTCTTTAGCCGATTCACAGGTTGATATCATTGAGAAGCGTCCCTCATCAACAGTGTTGAATATCACATGTATTGCTTGTGAATTTTCAAGTGCACTTTCTTCTTCAGCTCTTGTCCATTCAGATGGATCTTTTTAAACTGCCTCTCCTTTATCATCAGTGATCATCGGATGTGTCTACCCATGTACTACCGAATGCCAAGCTTTCGTGCTCTCAGCTTGGATGAAGACTTTCATCCGTGATTTCCATACAGGATAGTTAGATCTATCCAATAGTGATGGTCTGGTGATTGAAGCACCCTCTTTTGTGGCCATTTTGCAAAACTAAGATCTACACCAACTTGCTACCAAGTTCTGAATCGGTGACCTTGTTCTAATACCAATTGAAGAAACCGAAGGGGGTAGTACTTTCGTAAACTTTCGAATTTTATCGTGGATGTCTCTGGCACAAAAGAAAAACAAAAGCAATCAAAAGCGAAATAATAAAAAGCACCAGAAATTTGGTAACGTAGTTCGACATACCTTGCTTACGTCTACGGAACCCTCACCCAGCTTAATACTTTCACCGAAGTACAATAGATTTACCCAAGGTTTTACTGAGCTGACACCACTCAACTCTTAACACTATCTCTTAGCCTCACTTTCCGTAAAAGAATTTCACACCTCATAATATGATCGACTCGTGTTAACCTCGTCAGGAGATTTTTTTAACTACTTTCACTCAAATAACAATTAATAAAAGTAACTCAAGTACTTAATCAACTAAAAACTGAACAACAATATATTTGAGATAAGAGAAAGACTTCCTTATGGTTTCAGCTTCTGGTAATAACCCTTCAATTGAAACGATCCATCCCAAATTCAACACCTTCAATTAAACCATATGGTAGTATAGACAATAGATGAAGACCCACAACGTTTTGCTTACAAAAACAACTCACAATCCCACATGAAGACGTTTAGAGAAAATAACAAACTGACCCATGGTTTTTGCAAACCCAGAAGACATGCACGCACAGCTATGTTTTTTCAATCATCAATTAATGCACATTTCCTTTAATGAATAGATTGTCCCATTCCTCAATAGTCTTGAATGGCAGGAGCTTAGATTCGTCGACACCTAGGTGTTTCAAGAGTCCCTTGGTGAATGAGCCCTCGTGGTAGCCAACATAAGCTCCACTCTTAATAAATTCGTTGACGTCAGTAACTGTGAGTTGGAGCTTTTGAATTATTAGAAGCCTTGTTAAACTGACTGTATAACTTTGTGTCAGAATCAACACCACTTATAAGCAGGTCTGGAAAATCACAAGATAACTCCCACTGCTTCGTTTCTTATCTAATGCCCACTGCTGCGTTTCTTGTCTAACGCCCACTACTTCGTTTCTTGACCAACACCCATGGTATTTTTCAACGCACAAAAGCATGAACATGTAACTGTGTTTTTCAATAACAATTAACGCAAACTCTCATCATTATACAACCCCTACATGAGATTTACTTCAGCTGTATATGGAGACATGCTCACAACCACATGCACACAGCCACAGTGTTTTTTTTAACCCACAATTATACCACCACACACATAAGATATTCTTCAGTTGTTAATTGGTACACAATACACACAAGTAATAAGAGTCCCACAACACTGTTGATTGCAAGATTCCCACACAAGATGTACATCTTCTATGGATAGAATTATATATGATATTTACCAGCACATCTTGCCAAGATACACATCAATTAGAGATAGAACTCTATCACAACTAAAAGATTATCACTAATAACTTTTTGAATCTAAGTCATTATCTAATTAATATCTTATATGTCCAATTAATAAATAATGCTAAAACTAATTATTTAGATATATACCATATATCCTAACAGTAACAATCCTCAAACTTGATAACCTTCTCTTTTCCGGTGAATGCCTGGGTCAGGCAAAGCACACCCATGCAAGCTTCAGTGCCTGAATTGACAAAACGAACCATCTCTATGCTTGGAACTGCTTTAATCACCGTCTCTGTTAAAACATTCTCCAGAGGACAGGGAGTACCAAAGCTGGTCCCTTTCTTCATTGTTTCAGCCAAGGTCGCAATAGTAGCAATAGAATTTTTCAAAAGCATGAAACTACACAAAACTAGAATCTCGTGAAGAAGATAGATTAGAACCTCGTCATCCGCATGACCAATAATTGCCGGACCCCATGAACCGACATAATCAATGTACTCATTCCCATCAACATCCCACATGTGAGAGCCCTTGACAGAGTCCATCACAATAGGTTGTCACACCGACAGATTTGAAAGCACGTACAGGTGAAGTTACACCTCCTGGCATCAACTCCTGCCAAAAGAAGAGTACAAATCTCATTCTTCATTATCTATAACAAGAAAGCCACAAGATAATGATAGGAACTGATTTCTACATGTGTTCAACCATGAATGAAAGTTTCAACTTAGCCTGCCAGCATCCACAACCTCTTGCTCAAACAGCAATTCAACCGGTATAATAACAGAAAATATGGCTGCTTTATATACGTGTTCTTAATCCATTAAACTTCGATATCCATTCATAGAAGCAGTACAGATGATAGTTTCAGGGGACCCTTGTTCAAGTATATCAAAAGATTAAACTTATCCAGTTTCAAGCCTCGGAGTGTTCACAACCACAGTGATTTGGAAAGAAAAAACGATGCAAAACCCAGTTCTGAAAATTCTCCAGAAATGAAGATTAAAGACAAAAATTCAGCACCGTTAATTCAATTCCAGGCATACAAACAAAAGGGAAAAACACAAACACCTTAGCGGCATTGAAAATTTCCTCAGATTTCTGGAGGGTAAAGCTCTTCTTCTTCCTCTGCTGTTCGACGGAGACGGTCATCTTGTGTTTTGCATCGAGACGATCTAGATGGAGAGATTTGACTACGAAGAAGCTTGCTAATAGAACATGAAAGATCTAACTCCACACCAGCCCCTGTAAACGCAGAAGCCATGAGTTAGATTACACGTGGGGTTTGGTTTTCAGAGCTTTTTGGTTTCGCTTCTCGTACTCTGTCTCTCAAACTTGAACAACCAACCAGATACTACGTTTTTGGCACAGGAACATATGAAATTGAATTCATTGTATATGACAGGAAGTCAAAGTAATATATGCATGTCCTAACAACTCCGTTAGAGTTTCTTCTTTTGAAACTATTTTATGAAATTGTCAAAGCAGAAGCGTATCCTATTTTCTTCGCATTCCACGTGACGCAACATTTGTTGGTGTCTGTCCTCTTCACGTCTGAACCAGACAGCCAAGCCTCTTGTGACATTGATCCATTGTCTTGTCCTTATACAAATAGAGACACACACATAAAGCTTTTGGTTTTGGTTGGTAATGCAGCCATTTTGTCTATTGGAATTTACCTTTTTTTCACAATTAATTGTAGGCTTGTCAATAGGCCGGATTGCAATTCAAAATTTGAAAATAAAAAAAGTTCAAATTTAATTAAAAATTTGATCAATTTAAATCTAATTCAAGTCAAATTTGGCTAAATCAAATTAGGCTGAGCTAAAATTATCGTTTTTGAATAAAAATTTGGCTTAATTAAGGGGACGTTTGGTTTAAGGGTTTAGGAATGAAAGAATGAAATAATTGCAAAAAGTAGTGTTTGCTTTGAGGTTTTTAATTCCAAGAGAATGGATTCATTCCATTAAATTTGGGAATCCACTAAACCCTCCAAATAGGGTGGGTATCAAGTTTTTATTCCCATCTAGTGGTTATTATTTATACCCCTCCCTCACATGAGCAATTTTTATTCTT
>JANVCL010000007.1:23134012-23144045 GCA_026546855.1 Erythroxylum incrassatum | reverse complement strand
TAATAATAACAACAACAACAATATTATTGGTATTAATACAGAAACCCAAGTTACAAACCAAACATCATTTTTTATACCCATTCCTATTCCCATTCCCATTTCCATTCCTTTCTACTATTATACCCGTACCTATTCCAAAACCCGTGCTCAAACCAAACGCCCCCTAAGTCAATTAACTAAATTAGTTTGTATTTGAATATGATGATTTTTTAACTTGATTAATTATATTAGTTAGACTAGAAGTTAATGAACCTAAATATATTTTGATTAAATTTGTAATTGAAATTCTGATCAAAATCAGATTTGAACTTGAAAATAAACTCAACTCATTATCAATGCTATTAATCTCTTAATCATGACATAGATGATAGAATAGTACTTACAAGAGTCAATATTTGGCGAGTACGCATGGTGATAAAGTCTTGCCCTATTCGATTTGATTATAAGACAGACTCAACCTATTTTAAATGGATATCAGATTGGGTTTGAGCATTTTTTAAAATTTTCAATTTGAGTCGGACTTCTAGATTCAATTCGAAAGTACAAAATTTTAAAAGATTTATTTTATTTTTAATCACATAAAAATAATTTAATTATTATTTAAAATTGAAAAAAATTAGGTTAGCCTTAACCCTATCAAGCTTCTGGCCATTAAAACCTTATCAAATTTAGGCTCAGGCTTAAATTATAAGTCTTAGGTCCATTCACACCTCAAAAAATCTGATCTGACTCATTGTCATTTCTAATTGCAACTTATAAGTATCAGTAAAAAGAGCACTTAACCACACGCAATGAGTAGTAATTCTCACTAGCCAATTTTATGAAATAAAGAAATTTTATTTAATTAAAATATTATTTACAATAAAATTGACCATTAATAACCACAAAAAATCAGTTACACAATATTCTCCATAGAAAGATTGCACAATAATAAGCACATTAGAAGCTAAAAGTTTGTTTCCATATATCAGTTATCATCATCCCCGTCAGTTATTAAAGGTTTGTGATCAGTGGGTGATTATAATATCACAAATAATAAAAATACATCATTTTAAAAAAAGGAAATTCTTTTATATAGTAATGACCACCGCTGAATAATGGTCACTCCCAAATTACAAAACCACTAAAATAATCACATTTTCATGTACCCTTGATGCAATTCAACTTTCAACTATATATTTATGTTTAACCATACTAGCCTATATATATCATAGTGGTACTGATAAAGATTTGTAAAAGGAAAAACATGATACAAAAAGCTAATCCTTGGAAAGCATTGATTCATTGTTCTATAAATTCATATTTAGACAACGACGTACTAGTTAATGCGTAGGGTCGGTCAGTTCAAAGTGATGATCACGCAGCGAATATCTCCAGTGTCTATTCCCTATGCACAGCCACTCCCTCGTTGTACATCAATGCTAGATGAGTTAACTATCAAATGAGAACAGGTCGTATTAGTACAGATAGTCGATGGTTGAACTGCATCAAAAAAAAGTGAAAACCGAACAGCTATAGTAACATCGTGACGAGAACGAAGATGATTACTATAAGGATATCCAGGATTAAGAAGTGATCTCCTAATAGATGAGCCTGTTTTTATGGTTTATAGTAAGAGACTTCATCCTTTCCAGTAGTCTAATCTTATTGAGCAGCTCTTGAATTGTACTAGACGCATCCTGCAGGTAAATAACAAAATTTTAGCAATCTTTAGAGCCAGAAAAAGGACAAGTATGCAGAAATAGAGCTAGAAAATAAAAATGATGGCACTTTTTTTTTAAGTTTTAAAAATCAAACTGAAAATTAAACCGGTAAGACAAAAATTTTAAAGTTTAAAAAGTCCAACCAGTATTAAACCGTTGTAAAACTAGTTAAAGATTGAATAAAATTAAAGAATTTGAAATATGAATGAAAAAGATTATTCTTACCTATCGAAAAATTTAAAGTTTACTTAAAAAAAGATTATTAAATAAAAATTAATTGATTTATTTTAGTTTATAAGAACTTATTAATTAAAAGTTAAAAATTAAACCAAAAAATTGAACGGTTCAACGTTGAACCAGTTGAGTTTTTTAATCATCATTTTTTGCACACAAAATTAGTACCTGATTCTTTTTTCTCAAATTCTCCTCTTCTCTGTCGCGTCTCTCCCTTTCCTCTGAGAATATGTCGATGAGACTCTCTTGCTCCTTGTTCAATTCGTCAACTTTTTCTTGCATTTTTTTTAGCTGAATTAAAAGCATGTATATTTATATTTTTAAAAAAGGGAACAAATGAAAGCTATGCTCAGTCACAAAAATTAGTATCTCTCCCCAATTTACTTGAAGGGGGAGAGAAAGGGTCAGTTCTAACCTATTATTTGGAACTTGATATCAAGCAGAAGTATATCAGGAGTATATATAGTTGAAATGGTCATTAATGATGAAAAAAATCAAGTTATTATAAGTTAAATACCTGTGTCTCAAGAGATTTACATTTCTCACACGCTAAGGCATCTCCTTGTTTTTTCAACCTAAAGACAAAATGATTGTTAAGGGCAGTGGAGAACAGTAATTGACTGAAAAAGGAAAATTAATCACCTTTCCCTGAGGCCTTCGTTTTCTTGTTTCAACTGCTCAATGATCATCTGATCAGATTCAATAGCAGCATGCTCATTGTCATAAGGTTCATCTACCTGTCAAGTAAAACAAGTTAATTATTCTCTTTTCTCTACTACTGCATGTAATGTTGCACATGTACCCCAGTAGTCAACATCATGTTATTGAATGATTAAGTTCACAATGTTTTATAATTGGATGACACTTGGACAACTTTCCTCTTCTTCAAAAGTTACCACTTGCATGGTGGAGCATGAAAATGGCACTAAGCTGACTAATGCTAGAAAAAATTGTACAAATATGTGAAACGACCTTTGACTTTGAGTGTTTGAGTGCTCGATCAGTTTTTTCCCCTCCTGAAATGCAGTCCTGTTGAGATCTACTATCTTCCAAGTGTGAAGACAACCTATTTTTATGCAGCCCATTACTGTCAAAAGATTTCTTTTCCTGAGAAGCCTTCAAATTACTACCATTTGATCGTCTTGTAGGAAGGGCATTGTGTGTAGCCTCATTGTCGCTGTCATCCTCTGCAGATGATTCAGAAGACCTGGTTCTTTTAGATGGAGTTTTCATCTTCTCTTTATTGTTTCCCTTACTAGAGTAAGGTGAAGATATGTTGCTGCTCATGGTCTTTTGCTTCTTGGACTGGGAAAATGTGTGCAGATGAACTTCTGTATAAGCCAAGAAAAATTATCCATTAAATGTCTGAAAGGGTCATTTTAGAAAACATAGGCATCTATTTGTACTCTTAACTACACTGAATTTGCTGCACTAAGAAGAGAATTAGATTACTGAAATATTCCAAAACTCACCCCTGTCTGAAGATTCCTGAAAATGCTTCTTATTTCTCATCGGAGCATAGCCAATTTTGTGGCAGTGGGAGAACCTGATTAAGATGGGAATGATTGAAAATTACAAGTTGGATATCAAACTGGGTCAAGTAAGAAGTAACTAAGCCTAATGTACAGTTAAAGCCAATCAAACAAAGCTTAACATGTAGAGATAGCGTAACCAAACCAGTAATTCTTTTGCATTTGGATTAGTCGAGCCTCAAGCCTTGCAAGCACGGTTGTGCGTTCAAAACCCTGTTTATCATGAGCTGGTTCAACAAAATTGGCTTCTAACAGACCTATCAGTAGAGACAAAAAGATCTTGTAAGTACACTACCATTAAGATGCAATGAAATTTCAAAAAGAAAAAAAATACCTATGACTCCACGACCATGACTTCCTGCTGGATTCCAAAGCCTCCAAAATGGCTGAAGAAACAACAGAGGTTCATTAAATAAGAAAAGGAAACTAATATCAACTAATTACTACTGATAGATATATGTATAAATCCAAAATGCATAAAATTGTACAAACTGAAGTTCTGTCGAAAGATAAATAACCAACATCCAAACCTTAATAAGACGATTTTTATGATAAACATTGAACCCCTGAACATCAATATGGTGTTTTGCATCCTTCACAAAGCCAATAGTTACAACGACAGCCATCTAATAACATGAAGATGAAAATAATTAAAAATATATACAGAGGATCAAACTTGTGTAGAAAAGAGATGTAATGAATTACAGTTGTGTCCTTTGGAAGCCTGTCAGCATCAGGCTGTGGTCGGTAGGTTATTTCCTGAGACAGCATCATGTCATTCACTATATTGTGGTGATCAACATCTTTTTTACGTAGAATAATCCGAAATCCAGGAGGAAGTCTCAGATAGAGAATAGAGGCATAGCTCTGCCAGTCAACAATGATAACATAACCATAGTCAGGTAATCTGCATGAGGATGAAGACAATAAGCTTGTTAATCCAAGTTAGATACTTGCCCTTAATGAGTGCCTGTAGGTCAGGAAATGCTTTGAATTGGGAAACTCTGAAGCCATCTGTATTTTCTCCTCCTCTCGATTGACGCCTCTGAGCTGGATATCCTGCACTCATACAACAATTATTAGAACATCCCTCAGGAAAAAGAACGTCTAGAGTTGATTAACAGATAGACCAAACTATAAAGAAATGGGAGATTACTCATGTGATACGAACATGATCATCAGCATTGAAATCAAGTTCCAAAAATCCTTCGTCGTCCTCCCAAAGATTGTATATGATTATGTGGGTCCCATGATCTGCCATCAGACTGAACTATAAGGTACAAAGACAACAGGTTAATGACAAATAGAAAAGCTAGCACTTCAGATATAAGCCATCATGTAAGAAATCCTTACTGGAAAATGAGCAGGAAAATTGATGAGGTTAGTGATCTACCATGCACTCATAGATATCATGTCACACATATCATATAACTAGCATAACTGGAACAAAAAGAGAAAACCAGAATGAGGAAGTTTAAATCAGACAAGCGACACAGAAAGAAGTTGTGCATCACAACAAGTAGATGAAATTTGCACTCTTGTATTCAATCTTCCAATCCAGCTAGGAAGCCAGTGCCTGAATTTGATTATCCATAGTATCAACAAGATTCAAGGTGTCTAGTCATTGAAGTTAAGAGGTCATGAGGAATGCTATTTTGGCTGACATTCCTCTCACTTTTTGCTCCTCAAAGTTTACAATGGAAGAACCACAATCTTCCACAAGTTCCCACATCATGAAGATGTTAAAATGACAGTAGCTGAAAAACCTTAGTATCAAGCTTTCTATGCATGGACCAATAACAAGCAAATTAATTTAATAGAAGTATGAATGTCGTATAAGTATGGAAATTAGAGTCCACAATACAAGAAGAAGGTCTGTATAAGTATGGAAATTGATTTTGAGTAATTCAAGTGCCAAAATTAC
This sequence comes from Erythroxylum incrassatum, assembly GCA_026546855.1. Lineage (NCBI taxonomy): Eukaryota > Viridiplantae > Streptophyta > Magnoliopsida > Malpighiales > Erythroxylaceae > Erythroxylum > Erythroxylum incrassatum. Next base: position 23,138,652 of record JANVCL010000007.1, on the reverse strand, counting down.
CTGATGAAGAAGGTCAGTCTCACTTGAAAACGGAGACCATTGTACTATTGTCTCTAAATTTACGTTCCATTCATCCACAGAGAATCGTAATATTTTGTTCCATCCATGCCCTTCTTTCTCATAGTCAAGCTTTTCATATAGATTCCAACAAATAAAAGGTTAGAAATGCAGCACAATGAATATAAACCTGCACAGTAATCCTTCAAGAACTAAACACAAGCTGCATGTGTCAAACATAAAGATCCAGATTCCACAAACTGCAATCAACATACAGATACAAGTATATGATCGAAGAGCAGGGAAATTCTAGTGAGCCTTGGAAAAATTCAGACTAATTTGTGGCTAAGCTAAATGCCACTGATTCAATTGGCACCCACATATCTAAGAACAGAAGATAATATTGCTGAAGAACTCCATACAGGCATAAATCAAGCAATAGAAGCATATCACAGAATCACAGCAAGGGTGAACAAATTCTTCAAGGCTGTAATCAAGAATACTATCAATTGATGCCCACAAGGCAGTGTGCCTACAATTATATTCTGGTGGAAGTTAATGCAAAAAGTTATAAGCCAAGATCTTTGCTCCGGGTTACTAGTTTTCCATTCTTCAAATCAAGGATTTAAATTGCAGACTGCATCTATAATTGTTATCCGGACCATTTTTGCAATTAGTTGTAATTGCATCCGCATCACCTGCAATTGTCGCAATAGATTGCAACCATAGCACAACTATTTCTATAAAGCATTGAAATTTTTCGTAGGGTAGCCACAGTAACATTATCAAACAATAAGAAACAGGAATTAGATCACATATAATGATGTTCATATAGTCATTTAGTTATTACCATGGGAACCACAATATCTTCTTTCCCAGTGCTCCTCAAAAAGGTGTATGACAGCAATCCAATACTCTGTGTAGGCCTAAAAGCAACGCAAGATCATGTAGTATCATTCAGTTGAACGAATAATAAAAATGGCAGGAAGGAGATGTACAGCATGAGACTGATGCAAACAAAAGATAATAGATAATAAACTGAAAGTGAACGCAAAGCCAATAGAAAAGTAGGATGGTAATAGGAACTGGTGAAGTTGCTTTTTTGTGACCATAAGGTCACAGGTTTAAGTCATGGAAACCTCTTAGTAAAAATACAAAGGTAAGGCTGAGTACAGTATGGCCCTCCCTAAACTTCCGCAAAGTAGGGAGCCTTGTGCATTGGGTATGTTGAATTTTTTTTTTCCCATAATCTGCCCAAAAGATAATAAGTTATAGAAACACCGGTTGGTAATATGAATTGATTTCCTCCATACATGAGTAGTATAGCAATTAAGCACCTCCAACAGAAATGCCTCATTCGACGACAGAAATGCCTCATTCGACGACTCTATAATGAAGCCATTGCTTGTTTCAAGTTCCTAGAATTTTACAAGTACCACTTCCAGTCTATTAATTGTGAAAATAATACACAGTTATAATTGTTAATCACACAGAGCAGAAACCTTTTTCCATCTTTTCCACAATATCTGGAGAATACTATGACATCTGCTCCCAGCCTCATGGTACTTGTCTTGAACCCATTGCCATCTGATGATGAGAGTAAACAAAATAAAAAACCTCAAAATAAGGAAATTAAAACTCAGAAAGAGCTACTCCACAATGATAGATCTTTACACTGCCCAATGGTGTTAGCTAATTTGCTTTTGGCAGAATACCCCAAAGACATGCAATGCCGCATTTTATCTGGATCCATACCACCACCATTATCTGAAGAAAAATACAAAACCTACTTCAGAAAATAGAATAAGCTCTTGAAGAACTGCTTGTAAATTGTAACAAGTATGGAAAATAGTGTCTACAGTGTTAGCAATAGAAAATTTAGAACTTTTAAAATTCACCTTCTATCAACACCATTTTGCTACCATCCTTCTTACTTGTAATCACGTCTATATTGACATACGTAGCTCCATTGCACACCTGAAATCAAATAAATAAACCATCATATAATCCCAAGAGAAATTTTCATCAGCAGCATAATGATTTTTCCAGAAGTAGTACCTCATCCAATGAATTGTCTAAAAGTTCAGCAAAAGCTGCAAATCAAAGCAATGCGTAGTTTAGAAACTAAAAACTCAAATCAACCAAGGTCCAACATCATACTACCAATTACCAAATCATTCAATCTAAGAGATCAACTATAAATGTTTACCACCAAGCGCCCACTTATGACTTGTTGCATTTGAGTGTAGAAACTTTGGATGAACTCTGACATGATCCATGCCACCTATACATTTTTTAAAAGTAAGAACGCACGCTCATTGAGTCATTAGACAATACAAACACAAATGCATGAGCATTCTCAGGTCACAGAAACCATCAAACGACATTCAAAGCAAAACTAAAAGAAACTGATGAATTTCGAACACATAAATTGCAAGATAAAGAGTTGACAATTCTGTCATTAAGAAAGACATCTTTTAAATTCCCATGCAAACGGAAAATCAGTTTCTTGAGATTTTGGAAGTAATAGTCAAAGGAGCAATTAATTTCCAAATTAAAGCATTACCGGAATTTAAACCCCAATCACCAGTAGGAGCACCCTCGTAGTCACCAGCTTTCCAAAACTGCTTACAACTCTGGGTAGCCACACTCACACTCCCATTCGCCGCAGATGTTGCGAGCGGTATCACAGTCGGCGGCGGAAGCGGAGCCAGAAACCCTACCGGAAACACCACTCCAAATTCGTCCGACTTCCTTCTCGAGCCTCCGTCGCCGGCAAACGAGCCTCCTTCAAAGAAACCATCGTCGACAATCTCATCATCAGTGTCCGACTCGCTGCTGCTACTGGTGCTGCTGTTATCACTAAGTTCGATGACATCGATGGACACTTTTGCATTGTTCGGAGCCGGCGTTTCCGACGCTTCTAGAATCTCCTCCTTAACACGAAAGTCCATAGCGCAAACGAAATAATCCAAAAATAGCAACTCAACGGTTATAGTCTAGCAAGTTTGAATAGCTAATTGCAGAAACCGTCTATTCTACGAAGCTCGATGGTCTAAAAGATTTCGCCGGCTAGAGTCCTCCGCAATTGGCGATTTTCACCTTTTGAGCTCCTCCGACGACGGTTAAACTAACGGAAAAAAAAAAGAGGATTTTATATTTTTCTCATTTTATTTTATCTAATTTTGAAAATTTTCGATAAAATCTAAAATAATAAATAATTTTATATTATATTATATTATAAACTCTTCTTTTAAATATTATTTTATTATAAATTTTTCCTTTTTCTTGAATTACAATTTTTTAATATTATATATATATATATATCTATATATTTTTTTTATACTATCCAAATTAAAAACTTTACGTCCAATAAAATATAGCTTAAAATAGAAGTTGAGAGGTAACTCACGCAACTTGCATTGCACTATTCGTGATACCATTTGCTAGTTTAGTCGTGTTCCTTTGGAATACTATCTAAGTGGCAGCAGTGTTTCGGTGTGAAAGAAATCCAATGATTAAAAATTTTACCGATTTAGTCAGTTAAATAATAAAAATATTGAATCTTTTAATTTTTTAATTCAGTTTTTAATTTTACTGTTTAATTTACTTTAATGATTTTTGTTATTAAAAATTGATTAATTAATTAATTAATTAATAGATAGATTTTATAAATTAATAAGTTTTTTTAAAAAAAAATTAATTAATTTTCATTTAATAATTTTTTTTCAATTTAACTTCAAATTAAGGACAATCTCTTCTAATATATTTCCGATTCTTTAATTTAATTTAATTTTTAGCTGATTTTATAAAAGTTTAATTCTTGTTAAAACTTTTATACCTTAAACCTCTTATATTTTGAGTTTAACTTACAATCCAGTTTTTAAAACATTAAAAAACCTCATTGGATTTGAAATTTCTTGATTTTTGATCTTGTGACATTTCTCAATTTAGTCACAAATTTTAAAGTTTTTAATTTATTAATTAATTTTTAAAAAATTTTAACAATCAAATAAAAATACTATTTTTGACGAAGTGGATAATAAATAGACATTTGTGTGATATTAATTAGATACATCATATCAACATAAATAACATTTTATTTAATTTGCATACGTTCTAAAAATGTAGGCATTAAATTAAAAAAATTTAAAAATTGCAATAAATTAAAAAAGTCTTAAAAGGCTATACACGATTAAATATATCATCCTTTAGAATGTTAGTTCTTTTATTATAATTTCTTATTTTAAAAACATTACTTAGTTCTCGTGTGTTTTTTTTATTAGCATAAGAAACTTATCACTACCTCATACAGGAGGTTCGAGTTGTTGGAGTGGAGGACATGAGGTCAAAAGGTTCTGTGCTCAAATCCATTTATCAACGCTCTCTTAATTGAGTATGTTGTTAGTGTCGACGCCTGCCCAGGGCCCACTCTCACTAAAGGCCCATCTTCAATTCATGTCAACAGTATTTATTATTTAGAAGGGTAGTAAATACTTAGTTTTCAAATAAGAAAAAGTTAATGTTAACTAATAAATAAATTCTTTTATTAGCTATATTATCGAGAAAGTTAGCATTAACTTTTAATCTTAGAAGCTAAATAGCTTTCTTTTTAGCTATACAACTTTAACTTGTTATATTTA
>JANVCL010000007.1:23122314-23133912 GCA_026546855.1 Erythroxylum incrassatum | reverse complement strand
TTGGTTTTTTATAAATAGGTTGGTAGCATTAGATTACTACATTTACCATTATGTTAATTCCTATAAAAGAAATTTTTTATTAAAAAATCACTAATGTTAATTAAATTCAAAAGTTACTAAAAATATTTGATTTAATAATTTAGGCCTTTATCTAGTTGCTTAACAAAATAATATTTGCAAGATATTATTAGTTGATGTTATGATCATTTAATATTTTGTTGAGTATGTAAACTTATAAATTGGGTCACTTTTGTATGAATATTAAATTTTAATAATAAAAATATCATTTTAAAGCTTACATGTTTGTATATTGCCAATTTATTAGGGCTTTTTCTTTACTTCACTCAGGGCCTATAAAATGTTAGGAACAACTTTGCATGTCGTACAGGACTTACCTAGTGCAGAGTACCCGGTTGACATGATTTGCACGCTATTGTATCAATCCGGATGTTTATCCAATGCGCATCCGAAGGACAACAGCCGCGAGCTTATCCCTTTTTATAAAAAAATCATCATCATTTAATTAAGTTCATAAAAAACTTTAATAATTAATTGATTCTTAAAATCATCCTTTATCAAGTTTGAATAAAAGATAATATTTTTATGTAAAAAATAATAAGTAGAGGAAAATGTATTAAATCCATGATTTTGTACTAAGTTTCCAATTTTAGACGCAATATGAATAGTTACAAATTCATTTACTTATTCTTTTTTTTTTCGGTTTTTATAGTTTAACAAACTTTGACAAGTTCAATTCTCACGAGTCCGCTTAGAGATTCTTGGCCCAAATCTTCCGCCCAACACTTCACTAATGTATTTGCCCATTCAGTCTGCTAGGACTCTTTGAATTGGTCAAGTTTCAATCTTATCGGATTTGAGTTTATGTTTAAGTGATTTATTCTAAGCATTTTTCTAGTTACCCTTATAGTTTTTTTTAATGACTTATTTGATTTTTTTTACTTTTCTATCTTTACTGTATTATTTAGTTTATGATTTATTTTATATTTTATTTATTAAGTAATTATTTTTTGTTTAGGTCATTCAATAATAGTTTTATATTAGTTAAAGATACAGATATAATTATTAGACTTCTTCAAATCTCGTATATCAGCGAAATTTCTTAAAACCGAATAATGTTTACACTTATTTTGATAAAAATTGTATGATTTCACTAATCATGAAAATTTAAGTCAATTTTGTAAAAATAAAGAATTAAATTATTTTTAATTGAATTGAAAATTCAAGAATAATATACTAAATTATTTTTTTACTAAAATTAAGATTAGGATGAAATAATCAATTCTACTAAATTGTTTTCACATATTCGAAACCATGTATACCATACAAAAACTTATATCGGTTTTGTTATTGATGTAAATATCGAATATTATTTTACACTATTTAAAATTTAATTATTATAATTAAAATTGAAAAATATTTTAAATTTTAACTTAATAATTATCTTTTTAAAAATAACCCATAGCATTAGAAAGCATGGCTTAACATGCAGAGTGGTATCCTTAATTTTGATTACTTATGGTAAGAATTAATTATTATATGTAAAAATGGAGTATGCATAAACAGCATAGGACCACAGCAGTTAGTCTTTGAAAACAGATAGGCAATTATGTTTTACCAATTTAAGTGATTCACATTTTCTTTAATGATTTTTCTATGTTTGAGAAGTATGTATACTAATAAAGCAAATACGTACATGAAGGAGGTGAATTATGTGTGACTTGAAAATTTTTGCAAATTACTGTTAATTCTTATAAACGATAGGAGTCTGTTAAACTTTAAAATGAAAGGAGCCTATTAAAATTTAAAATGGAAGGAGCCTCTTGTAAATTGAAAACAACAATAACTATAATATGAAAATTTAAAATTTAAGGAAAGAGAAAGAATGACACGACCAATTTATACTGATTCAACTAATAACCAAACATACGTTTAGTTCCCAAGTATCTAACTTGAATATTTCACTAAATTCTCCGAGCAATAATTTGACGAGCCACTCCAAGCTCACAATTATATATTTTTTAAGGTTCTTCAACCTTCCACACTAGTAATATTTAACTAGTCTTTACAAGCTCTTAACAAATGAAAGTGGGTTTTGCTCAATACGAGCTTCAAAGAATATCGGTCTCTCTCAATAAAGGGTTTTTACTTTCTAAAGCAACGAGGGTTTGACAATGATATGACTTTTGAGAGTATTGATGCTACTAATGAATTTCAGGAAATCTAATGTCCTTTGTGAATGCAGTAGCTCTTCCTTAAATAAGAGTTCTCTTCAACTCGTCGTTGCTTCAATTATATCAGCAACTGATTGAATTTGCTTTGAGTCTTCTAAAACAACTCCGATATCACCTTTGACAATATCTTCAAGTGTTCAGATGTTAAGATAAATATTTGACTATATCTCGAAGCTGACTATCGAATCAGGGGAATAAAAGCATCCTTCGTCTGTACAAAGAAGATTGGAGCTTATCCATTTCGGATTTTGCAGAACAATTTCTAATTGTTCAAATAAGGTCGTTAAGATGGTTCCTGCAAAATAGGAATTGGTAAACGTTCTTCATCTAAACAAATAACTAACTTATATAGCTCCCTTTTTTATATCGTTATCTTTTTGAATAAATGAGATAATCCAATCGAATAAATTTGAATTTTGAAATGCAACTAAATATTATTGATTGTTATCGTCAAAATCATTAATTTTAAAAGCCTTAAGCTAACAATCTCCCCCTTTTTTACGATGACAAGCAAATAGATATATTTTTTAAAGGATTTAAGTAACAACGAAGGATTTCAAAAAATACCGGTACTCTTTATATGTAAATCCTTACTATCAACCATGATTAGATGGAGCCTTTTGTTTAAACTTAGCATATGAATATTAAGTATCTATTAGGACATATTAGGCATATCATAAGAGCATTTCGACAATATATCATTTCAACAACATAGGCAAGTTCATCAACTGATCAATAGATTTCACATTTCAAAATTATCAAAGCAAAAGAATAGCAATATCAAAGCAAAAACATCAAAGTAAAAATATATCTCTTTTACTCTCTCCTTTTGTCATTATCAAAAAGAAGGGGCAAGAATTGAATAAAGTAAGCAAAATAATCGTGCAATTATTAAAGAGCATAAATATTTAAACTTAAGAATCATTAACATAATTTATTCACAAAAAGTTAAAGAAAGTATTTTCTTTGTCAGAAATATTCCTTGAGGGACTCAATAAGGGTTCTGAGAAGATCTGCATATCATATGATCCTGCATTCTGTTTATCTGACCACTCATCTGTTCCTGATTGAGTTGAATATCCCTCAGCTGTTGTTAAAGGACCATACTGGTTGCATCTTGAGGAGTTACAGGAGCATGTTTCTTTGGAGCAGGACCCAAGACATCTACTATCCTTTCAGTCTTCTTCTCCACCCACATATTATCTTTTAGCTTATACCCAAATTGAAATAGAATTGATGAATAAAACTTAGCAGCCTTGTACCATTCCAAATTGTCAAAAGACACATAATAATAGGCAAATATATTAGTAAGTAGCATCTCATATGGCAAGCATCCAGTAGTGTTCTTATAATTTCCCTTGTCCAACATAAAGCGCATAATCATGACTGGGAGGTTCATTCGGTTACCTTTGAACAAATTGTAGACAACATATGTGTCCAGTAGACTACATCGTTCAACCGAACTACTTCTTGGAAAGATTGAAGTTGCAGATAGTGATATAAGGCATTGTGGCAGTACATCCAACTGTCTACACCAAGGTCTACCATCTTGTGTATTCTCAGTGTGAAGACAAATAAATTCCATAATTTCACCCAAATTAAGATCAACCACATCTCATTTATGACAAGGGAAATTAGTTCTGCCTATAGGAGCTATATCTAGCAAGTTTCCCAAAATTTCTTTAATAACCAAAATTTCACATTCACGCACCCAAGATATAATTGCCAACTTTCCATCAATAACTTCCTTTTTCATATATGTATAAAATGAACAAACCAAGTCATCACAGACAGTCTCATTCGAGCTTAAGAAATTAGGCCATCCAACAAAGAGAAAGTAAGGGAAAATAGGAATGCCAATGTTATCAAACAACAGAGGGGGCAGAATGCGCCCAACTACCACCTTTCATTTCTTATATCATATTTTGTATTACTTTAGCTTCTATCGATTGAAACATTTTTGGAGTTATTAAAGGCTCTTCTTTTTTTGTACAAAATTTTTCCTTTTCTTGGATCTTTGGCCTTGGAAATTTCTTCAAAGAGAGATTCTTCCCGAGTGATAGGATCTTTTTTTTATTCTTCACGAATAGGAACCTTGCCTTTTCTTATTTCTTCTCTCTTTCTTTTTAAAGATGCTTTTGCTTGTATTGGTTCATCGATAAGGCTCTTTCCTTTTTCAACTACAGGCTCTTTCATAGCCTGCATGCACTATACCTCCTCTGGTTCGTGGTTGTCTGACCAAACGAACTGGTTCTTCTTCTGAATCATTGTCAGAGATGATCCAATGTTCTCCGGACAGATTTGGAATAATAGGTCCAGGTCGAGGTGTTGATGATGGTCGAGGTGAAGAGATTTTAAAAGTTGGAATAGGCTCATGCTTTAGTGGTGGTGAAGGTGAAGGTGAAGGCGAAGGAGTAAACAAAGGAGAGAAGGTATTGAAAATAGAGAAGGAGAGAGGAATCTTACCTTTCTCGTCAAATCCCCCTTACTATAAATTCTCCTTACAAGAGTATGCACTTCTTCACTAGCAATTTCTTTTTCTTTTTCTTCTTCCTCTTCTGACGAGATTGGGTTTGTGTCGTTAGAAACTAGACTTTCTTCATCAGACTTAGAATCATGTTTCCGTTTGGTCTTTGATTCATGGTGTTCAGTAGATGAATCGAAAGCTGATTCTTTTAGTGGTGATGATGAGGGAATATTCTTCTTCTTTATCCCATATGTATATAAGGGTGTCTTCTGTTTGAATTGTTCTAAAATTGAGGCTTTTTTTTTACAGAAGAAACAATAATGGGTTCATAATATTTTTTTGTGTTTATGGTGTAGGTGATCTAAAAGGTTCATAATCAAAGGCTTCAGAAGCTTGTTCATGGCATAGGGTTTTGCCATGGCTAGTAGTGGGTTTCAAAGATTTTTCCCCCCTTTGATTTTGTTTGTGTCATTTTCAAAACAAAGGATGCTAGAAATTTATGAAGATATTTAAGAAAGAAGGAGTTCGAATGTTGTGAGGTAGAATGAGCTTCAAAGGACTATGAAGATAAGATGTAGGAAGGAACCGTTTCGAAGTATACTGAACGATTTCTAAGAGTAGGTTTCATGTGATGATGAAAGAGTGCACACGTTTCCAAAGGTGTGATCATTTCCATATCTTCTGTCAGTTTAACAGTACTACACTTGTGTTTTTAAAAACTGAAATGACATCGTTTAGTAACTGCAATTTCTGAAAAATACAACTCTTCCTCTCTTAAATTGATAGGAGCCTTCTATGCAGCACATTAGAAGGAGTATGTTAATATCTGCAAAAGAAGTAGCATAAAATCTTTGAACAAAGTTAGATGTCTGATAATCTGCACATACCAAACTCTTTTCTTAACAAACAAAAACTATCTTTTGAATGTGGCTTAGTAAAGATGTCAATTACTTGATTTTAAGTATTAACATGCAATAATTCAATTGTTCCATCTAAAACATGATCTCTAAGAAAATGATATTTAACTACTATATGTTTAGTCCTAGAATGATGCACTGGATTTTTAAATAAATTAATTGCATTTGTGCTATCACACAATATTGGAATATGACTAAAGTTTAGAGAAAAATCTTGGAGTTGATGTTTCATCCACAAAATTTGAGCACAACAGCTAGCGGTTGTTATATATTCTGCTTCATTGTGGAAAGTGTTGTGCAATTTTGTTTCTTGTAGGACCAAGAGACTAAAAATCCACATAGAATTAACAATAACCACTTATGCTTTTCCTGTCAACTTTATCACCTGCATAATATGCATCACAGTAGCCAACGACGTTAAATGAATTTGTTTTTGTATATCATAGCTCAAAGTTCATAGTTTCACGAAGATAACAAAAAAATTCTCTTAACTGCTTGAAGATGGCTTTCTTTAGGATTTGACTAAATCCGGGCACAAAGACACACACTAAGCAAAATATCTGGTCTTGAGCTTGTAAGATATAGAAGTAAACCAATCATTTATCCATATTTTGTTTCATCAGTAGCTTTGCTTGCTTCATCCTTATCAAGCTTAGTTCCAATATACATTGGAGTTCTTATAGGTTTAACATTTTCAAAATGATATTTCTTTATAAGTTCCTTTGCGTACTTATCTTGCCTGATTAAATTCCTTTTATTATTTGCTTGATTTGTAACTCAAGGAAGAAGGATAGTTCACCCATCATACTCATTTCAAACTCCCCCTGCATTAAAGCTGAGAATTCTTCATAAAAAGATGGATTAGTAATACCAAATATTATGTCATTAACATATGTTTGAACTATAAATAAATCAATTTCCTTTTTTATAAATAAGGTTTTATCTACCTTTCCTTTTTCTCAAACAGGAAGTTTCTTAACCTGTAATACCATGCTCGAGGAGCATGCTTTAGACTATACAAAGCTTTTGTTGATTTTATCACATAATCTGGATGGTCTGTGTCCTCGAATCCTATAGGTTGCTTAACAAACACTTCTTCATTAATACATCCATTTAAAAAAGGACTTTTGACATCTATTTGAAACAATTTAAAAATTCTATAGCATGTAAAGCAAGTAAAATTCTGATAGACACCAGTATAACAATAGGAGTATAAGTCTCATCAAAATCAATACCTTCCTGTTAGTTATAGCCTTGAGCTACAAGTCTAGCTTTATTTCGTACCACCTCACCGTTTTCTTTAAGTTTGTTTCAAAACACCCAACGAGTTCCAATCACTGACTTGTTTTGTAGGTAAGGTATCATATTCCAAACTTGATTCCTTTCAAATAGGTTTTGTTCATCTTTCATAGTTGAAGTCTAGTTTTCATCAACAAATGTCTCTTCAACAGTTTTGGTTTTTGTTGTGAAGCAAAGGCAACATAATTGCTTTTGAAGGATTCTGTTGTTCTAAGTCCTTCCGAAGGGTCTTCCAAAATATACTGAAGTGTATCAAGACATCTCCATTCTCTTGATGTCCTTCTGCTATGAGCATCTGGTGTCATTTCCAATATAGGAGCCTATTGAGGTGTACTTAGAGAAGGAGCCTTCTCTATCCTAGCTTCTGAAGGTCCTTCTTGATCTTGTGAATCAGAAGGCACTACTGGTGCAGTTTGAATTTGTGGCGTATCATTAGGAATCAAAGGACGTTCTTCATCATTTGAATCAATAATTGTTGTTGATGGTAGTGCTTCATTAAATACTACATGTATTGATTCTTCTATCCTCTTAGTTCTTTTGTTGTAGACACTAAATCCTTTGCTAACAGTGTTGTATCCTAAAAACATACCAAGATTGTCCTTACCATTATTCAACACAAAACACTTGCAGCCAAAAGCTCAAAAATAGGCAACATTTAGCTTTTTTCCTTTCTACAACTCATAAGGGATCTTTTTGAGAATAGGTCTTATGAGACACCTGTTCAGAATGTAATAAGAAATAGACACAATTTCTACCCAGTAGCCATGAGGTAGACCACTTTCACATAGCATGGTTCTGGCTATATCAGTAAGAGTCCTGTTTTTTTGTCTCAACAACTTTATTCTGTTGAGGAGTCCTTGGACATGAAAAATTGCGAGTATTATCATTATCGTCACATAAATCTTACAAATTTTCTATTATCAAATTCTCCTCCATGATCACTATGAATTGAAGAAATGCAGTATCCTTTTTCAATTTGAATTTTTCTGCAAAACTTCTCAAATTTTCAAAAGCATCATCCTTATTTGTTAGGAAATAAACTAATGTAAATTTAGAATAACCATCTATTATAACATAAATATAATGTTTAACACCAAAACTGTGAGTTATAGTAAGACCAAATAAATCCATATGAATAATCTCAAATGGTTGGTTAGTAGATACAACATTGTTGGGTGGAAAGCTACTTTTAACTTATTTTCCTTTTAAGCATGCTTCACAAACCTAATTATTCTCAAAGTTTAAATTTGGTAGACCTCTTACTAATTCATTCTTGGACAATTTTGATAAAATGCTCACACTAGCATGTCCAAATATTCTATGCTAGATTAACGAGTCCTTATCTAAAGAAACAAAAAATTAACATTTTGAAAAGACAAGTCTTTCAATTGAGCACAATATATATTATGATTTCTAGGACCAACAAACGCAATGTTATCGTTATCATTATCAATTACTTTGCATGAGATGCATAGAATGTAACTCTATATCATTTATCACGTAACTGACTTACATTCAGTAAGTTATATTTCAAACCATTAATATAGAGAATATTTTCAATAGAAGTAGAGCATGAGGCACCAGTTTTACCAATTCTAGTGAACTTTGCTTTGTTTTTCTCTGTAAAGACAACATTACCTCCATCTTTGCTTTCAATATACTTGAAGTGTGATATTTCGCCTGTCATGTGTCTTGAACAACCATTGTCAACTATCCATTGATTTTCTCTTGTCACTATTCTGAAGCATATCTGCAGAATGTATTATTTCAATTTAGGTACGTAAACTTTTCTGAGTCATTTTAGGTTAGTAATCTGACCTTTTGGTCTCTAAACATATCTATCATATAATTTCTTCATTTTAAGAATGTTACAATAGTGACTAATATGTCTATGTTTGCCATAGAAAAAGCACAAAATAGATGAATGAGAGTTACTGTCATTTTTTCATGCAACAAGTTACTGCCTTTTTGATTATGGCTACTGTTGTTTCTAAGAAAGAAATTCTTGTACAACTTAATATTATTATCTTCATCATATCATATTCTTGCCTTATCAAAGAAACCTTTACCTTTACCAAGTAATGTATCTAGATTATTCTTTTCATAAATAAAATTAGAAAGATTCTTTTTCTAAATATATGATTTTTCCAGCAAATTTATCTTTTTCAAGTTCCAATACAACAACATTTTCTTCTAATTGTTTTACTTTTTTATAATCATTCTCAAGCAATGCATTTTCTAACTGAGCCACTTTTTGTTCCTTTTTTTTGGATACCTTTTGCTTATAATCATTTTCAAAAGACATATTCTTAAACAACAAGTTCTTATTCACTGATTCTAACGATTTAATTTAAATTTTCAAATATACATCATTGATTTTAGACTTCTCCACCTCTTTGAAATATTGCATAGTTAATTTTTTATATTGAGCATACAATTCATGATATACATATCATAATTCATCAAATTCAATATCAAAGTCAGAATAATATACTTCATTTTCTCCTGAATCAACCATAAGACAAACATTGCTTACTTCTTCAGAATTTTCTTCACCAAAAATTTCAAAATATTCATAAGACCAAGCTGCAGTCATAGTTTGTTTTATGGGTCTTTTATTTTCAATTTTGTCCTTTTGAAGGAGAAGGAGACATTCCGATCTGGTGTGTCCAGGCTTCTTTTAGCGATCATTTATAATTTGAGTATTACGTGTATTACTACATTGTTGCTGCCTTTTTTAACAGGAACTTATTGTTTCCAATTTTCTTATTTCCTTTTATTTTCTTTATCAACTTCTTTTTATAAAAGCGTGCATATTTTTTTACCATAAAATTGAATTCATTATCTCCATCTATCTATAACTCAGTGTCGCTTTCAACACTGTTGGATGGAGCTAATTCATCAGCAACTTTTAGAGTCATTACTCTCCTGTAGGAGGATCCTTCATCTCGTCTAAGCTCTGTCTCATGGATCATCAAGTTTCCTCTTAGCCAATCAAGTGAAATGGTATTTAGATCCTTTGCAATTTCTATAACTATCACTTTAGGTCTCCATTCCTTTGGTAGTGACCTTAGTGTCCCAAATTCTTCAAGGCTATGATGAAGTTATTGAATCTTCCAAAGAATTCGTCTATGTTTTCTCCCTGTTTTATGCTAATAGTTTCATATTGATATACTGAAAGACTTATCCTATGTTTCTTTACCCCATTTGTTCCTTCAAAAGTAACCTGAAGTTTGTCCCACATTTCTTTTATTGTAGAATAGTAGGATATCTTTTTATATTCTTCTAAAAAGAGTGCACAAATAAGATGATGTCTTGCTTTAGCATTTAGTTGTGATTTGTTTCCATCAACATCAATCCATAATTCTACATCATCAGTAACAAGAGATGTAACTCCCATTTTGATAGCATGCCAGACTTCAATATCCACACACTGGAGATAAATTGTCATTATTTCCTTCCAATAGGAGTAATTGTTTCCATTAAAAATAAGAGGACTTTGTGACAAATTGTCCTTCAAGACTTCTTAACTTATTTTTCATAATCTATCACATGCTGCAAAATACAATAAATGTGAAAGTCCGCTTTGATACCAAATAATAATGCAAAATACACGCAAGAGGGGGTGAATTATGTGTGATTTGAAAATTTTTGCAAGTTACTATCAATTCATATAAACGATAGGAGCCTGTTAAACTTTAAAATGAAAGGAGTCTATTAAAATTTAAAATGAAAGGAGCTTCTTGTAAATTGAAAACAATAATAACTATAAAGCGAAAATTTAAAATCTAAGAAAAGAAAAAGAATGACACAAAAAATTTATATTAGTTTGGCTTATAACCAAGCCTACATCCAGTCCCCAAGTATCCAACTTGAGCATTTTACTAAATTATCCATGTAGTAATTTGACGAGCCTCTCCAAGCTCACAAGAACATATTTTTCAAGGTTCTCTAATCTTTTACACTAATAGTATTTAACTAGCCTCTATAAGATCTCAACAAATGAAAGTGGTTTTTGTTCAATATGAGCTTCAAAGAATATCAATCTCTCTCAATAGAGGGTTTTAACTTTCTAAAGCACAGAGGGTTTAATAATGATATGACTTTCGAAAATATTGATGCTACTGTTGATTTTCAAAAAATCTGATGCCATTTGTAAATGCAATAGCTCATCCTTAAAAAAGAGTTTTCTTCAACTAGTCGTTGCTTCAATTATATTATAAACTAACTGAATCAGCTTTGAGTCTTCTAAAATAACTTCGATACCATTTTTGACAATATCTTCAAGTATCCAAACATTAATATAAATATTTGACTATATCTCAAAGTTGACTATCGAATCAAGTGAATAGAAGCATCTTTTGTCTGTACAAAGATAATAGGAGCTTATCCATTTTAAATTTTGTAGAATAATTTTTAATTGCTCAAATAAGGTCGTTAAGATACTGGTCGGGTCGGCCTCATACGACCCGGCCTAGAAAGGTCTAACTTCAAGCCCATGCTTTGGTGGCCCGATAGTAGGAGATCGACTCCCATGCAAACACAACAATTACGTAGAGACCTAAACCTAGACGCAACCAACGGCGTATATAAGGTATTATTCACCGTGCTTAAGGTACGTACTGATAACCTAGTTGTCTCTCCGTTCTCCAAAACCAAAACT
>JANVCL010000007.1:23104882-23116117 GCA_026546855.1 Erythroxylum incrassatum | reverse complement strand
GGAAGGCATTGGCTTGTGTAGTATAAGAGCTAAAGGAAGAGATTTGATTAACATAAGAGTTAATAATTTAAAATTAACTTATTTATGTATTTGTAAATTTTTAATGCATAGGAGAGTTTAAAAACCTACTCATCTTTATATGAAATTAGAGAGTGGTAACATTTTGTTGTAACTAATGATTAAGTTTGGCAATTAAAGAACATGAATCTAATTAAGGACTTCTTCCTCTAGAAAAAGCAAACAGCATGTCTTTTGACATTTTAGCTTATTGTAATTTTATTAAGTGTTATAAAATAACAAATTTTATATGATTATTTTAACGTAATTTTAATATTTATTCTTATAAATTGTAATGTTACAAGATATTTCAAGTAATTTCAAGTAATAATTAAAAATATACTGATCTGAGTATTTGACTGATTTAATTATAAAAATTATAAACCGGCTAATTCTTCATTTTGGTTTACATTAATAACATTTATTATAAAATTAAGTCAATCAATTTATTAGTTAATCTATCAATTTTTTAAAACTAATTGATTTTTATAAATCAAGATAAATTATTTGGTTTTTATTTAAGTTTCTTTTTTTAATTAAACTTCAATGTTTGCATTTTGTTAATAGTCTTTTTCTTAAATCTTATTTTAAATTTTTTAGTGTGTAATTTTTATTATATATCGGGTTTTATGATTGTTAGCAGTGTTTTGAAATCCAGATAGGCTATCGAACCGGAGGCCTTACTGGTCACCGGTTCGACCGGTTCGACGTCATAATTATGCAATAATTATATTTAATTATATATAATATTAGTAATATTAAAAAATGCAATAAATAAATAAATAAAATTTTATTGAATCAGTGGTCGGACCGGTCGACCCAAACTGGTCCGACTGGTCAATTAATCGGTTTTGACCGGTTCTCACTGGTTCAATTGAGAACCGATTTTTATGGCTGAACCGAACTGGATAGCCGACCGGTCACTGGTCGAACCGGTCAGACCGGCCGGTCCGGTCCAGTTTTCAAAAACATGATTGTTAGTTGAACTTTTTTTTAATACAAGGGAAAAGCTACAAACAGCTAATCTAATACATGCGTCGCTTCGAAACGACTCGCCATGGCAGTCCCTGGTAAGGAGATCTTGAAGGTGTTGAGGGGGCTCTTGATAAAAATGGAGGCCTGGGCCACCCTGGGCCGGAACAACTGCCAAACGATCCGCACACCGATTGCCTTCGCGATGAATGTGCTCGATGCGGACTTCCCAATCACGGTGGAGAAAATATCGGATACCTGCTAACATCAAAGTATTATGATCAGTCCCCAGAAAAGGAGATAAAAGTAGAGAACAAACCTCTTGGGCATCCACTTCGAGGATGACCCGACGAAACCCCAAAGTCCAAGCAAGGGTGAGACCGGAATGGGCTCCCCACAGCTCAGCAGTAAGAGCCGAACAGCAGCTGAAGCGTTGGGAAAAGCTGCCGCACCATTGGCCTTGACTGTTGCGAAGTAGACCACCAACAGTACCAACACCCAGACTGGGGTGAAAAGCCCCATCTGTGTTGGACCAGCCCACCAGATGGCCCCGATTATGAAACACTCGTCGTTCAACGTCCCGTGCACAAATGAGCCACTCCACATAAACCAAAACCGCACGGGGGGCATCTGTCGGCCAGGCAAAATGGTCTTCAAAAATGCTTCGATTGCGCCACGTCCAAATCATCCAACAAGTGACACCAAAGATAATGAACCATTCTGTATCCGCCACCCGGCGTTGTGAGAGAAGGTTAGTCGTCACCCAAACCGCTGCGTCCTGGTGGAAATAATCGTGAGCGACAAAGGCCGACGGAAAATTTTCCCAAAAATTGTGCACTCTTGGGCAGTCCCGAAGGACATGTAAGGTGGATTCCTCAGCTCCGCAAAAAGGGCAACTACTATCAGTTGCAATGTGTCGAGTGACCCGCTGTTTGTTCATGAGGAGCTTCTGCTGCAACGCGAGCCAAAGGAAGGTCCGGATTCGCTGGGGGCCTAGCCAAGTCCAAATAACCTTCCACGGGTGATTGTCTATTGGGGAAGGAACACTGGGCTGCAAATGCACAAGAGACATACAAACGGAAGCTGGCAAGTAGTGTTGGAACAAGGGCCACTACCAGCTGCCATCTGCATTTCTCATATCCGCCACTGTAGCGATGAGTGCGCTCTCCGGGACTGAGGAGGTGGCCACGTCAAGAAGAGGCCCCCACCCGTGAAGCCAGGAATCATGCCAGAAGTAGATTTTTTGCCCAGTGCCCAAGGTCCACTTGAGGCCTTGACGAACGTACTTTTAATTGGTAGCAATGCCCTTCTAAGAGCTCGAGGCCCCAACACGGTCAATCGTGGAAGGGACGTGGGAAGGGGTCAGGCGATATTTAGCGCAAAGGACCCGGACCCATAAAGCTGACGACCGAGTAAGAAGAGCCCACCCTAGTTTGGTTAATAAAGCATCATTAGTAGCCTGAATACGCTTGATGCCAAGCCCACCTTTGCCCTTGGGTTGGCACACTGTCGCCCAGTTAACCAGGGACACTTTTCGTTGCATGCCTGTGGAACCCCAAAGGAAGTTTTGCATGATTTTTTCCAACCTGTCACACAGGTGCCGTGGAAGGCGGACAGTCTGCATAGTGTACACTAGAAGGGCTGAGAGCACAGATTGGGTAAGGGTGACGTGGCCGGCCAAAGACAGTTGGCGGCCGCTCCAGCCAGTAAGATGCTTGTGGGCAGAATCCAAGATGTACTGGTAAATGGCTCGCCCGGTGTGCTCGTGCAATAGGGGGACACCTAGGTATCGTCCGAGGTTGTGGATAGGGTAGATGTGAAGGGCTTGGTTGATACGGTGAACCGTAGTCGACGAAACGTTCAGAGAGAAAAAAAATCTTCGTTTTTGCAGTGTTAACTTTCTGCCCAGAAAGGCGACAGAATTCGTCTAACGTTTGAGCAATCACCTGCGCCTGGGAATCTGTTGCTTCCACGAGCAGAACTAGGTCGTCGGCAAAGAACAAGTGGGATAGGGATGCCCTGTAGGGTTCAATTTGATGGGTTTCCAAACCCCTTGACCAACTTTTCGGGCGATCAGATGACCCAGATGCTCTATGCAATGAACAAACAGATAGGGAGAGATAGGGTCTCCTTGACGAAGACCTCGAGAAGGGCTAATGGGATCCGAGACTAATCCTTGCCAAAGCACCTGCGTAGTCACCGTTGTTACACACTGCATAATAACCCAGATGAGGGAATCCGGGAGACCGATAGCTCCCAGCGTGTTGCGTATAAACTCCCAACTCAAACGGTCATAGGCTTTTTCGAGATCCACTTTAATGGTCAAAAAACCAGTCCGACCTTTTTTCCGACGCATTGAGTGAATCACTTCCTGAGCAATAAGGATGTTATCTGTGATTTGTCGGCCCGGGATAAAACTACACTGATTCTCTCTCACAAGGAGATCGAAGTAGGGTTTAAGCCGGTTGACAATAACTTTTGAAAGAATTTTGTAAAGCAGGCTAATCGGGTGAAATTGGTCAATACGAAGAGGAGAAGGAACTTTGGGGATAAGGACCAGAAGAGTATGGTTAAGGTCTTGGTCCCAGCATTCCTGGCGAAAAAGCGCCTGAATATAAGCCGTGACTGTAGACCCGACAGTCCCCCAGTGCTTCTGATAGAAAAGGGCGTTGAAACCGTCCACTCCAGGGGCTTTATCCAGGTTCATGTCAAACTGCGGCACGTTTGATTTCGATGGCGTGAATGGGAGAGGCGAGGGCACAGATGCTTTGGTTGGACTGAGGCGAGAATCCCCAGGAATCAGACTCGGAATCGTAGAGTCACCCTCCCAGGTAAAAAGGCGGGCAAAATAGTCACAGGCATGCTGGCACATATGTCGAGGGTCAGAGAGGATGACTCCTTGAGGCCCATGAAGACGCGAGATCCTTTGAGTCCTGTGCTTAGTCATAGTGACCGTGTGGTAATACTTCGTATTCCAATCCCCTTGCGAGAGCCAGGCACACCGAGCTTGCTGGTGCCGAAAGATTTCTTCTTCGCTTAAAACTTGGTACAGTTCCCCACTCAAATGGTCTTCCAAGGCAATCATGGAGTCAAAGTTATCAGCATTGATAGAGGTCTGGATTCCCTGGAGACGGGCGAGAAGACGCTTTTTGCGGTGAAAAATGTTCCCAAATTCGGTGCGATTCCAGCAAGTGAGCTGTTGGGAGAACCGAGCTAAAGATTGGCTCATCGTATCAGCGTCCGGAAGCCAGTGGTCAGCAACAAATGAAGGAAAAGCTGGGTGAGAGAGCCAGGCATTCTGAAACCGAAATAACGCAGGACCCGGAAGACGGGGATGGGGGGGATAAAGCTGAATCAACATGAGTCGATGGTCAGAACCAAGGAACGGTAGATGGTAATTGACCACATGGGGAAAAGCTTGCAACCAAGTGGAAAAGCCAAAAACCCGATCCAACCGAGCGTGCACCCCACCACGGCGCCACGTAAACCTGGAGCCAACATAGCCTAAGTCATGAAGGCCGCTAGTAGAAACCCAACCCTGGAATCTAGGGTTCACAATACACGTGTTAGGAGCACCCCCTCTCTTGTCGGCGGTTTCCAATTTAGCATTAAAATCTCCACCCACGAGTCAGGGCCGATCATGCAACTGACCAAGCCAAGCGAGAACAGGCCAGAGAAGATGTTGCGTGGAAAGCTGGGGGCTAGAGTACACCGCGGTAAAGTCAAAGGAGGTATCCGCATACTGAATCGTGGCATGTATAAATTGTCGGTGGGCGATCCCGATGGATACATGGAATTGCCGATTCCATAATATCCAAATCCCACTCGCAAAACCGGCCGCTTCCATTCGGAAGGAAAAGTCATAACCTAGGCGACGAACAACCGCATGAGCCCGAGAGCCGCTGATGCGAGTTTCCAGTAAAACCAGGACCCCCGGTTTGTATTGTCAAATATAGTGGCACAGGATAGTCCCAAACCGAGAACCCCCTGCGCCTTGACAATTCCAGATGAAAATAGACATAAGAAAACTACACAGAGGGGTTACCTCCCGGGGGAGCGTCGCAGGTATCTGTGCTCATCGGTTGACTCTCCAGCTCCTCCCGGCTGCCCCGCGGGGAAGAGTCTGGCTGAATATCAGCCGACCCTGCGATATCAGACAGTTCGGTGGACAAAGGCCCAGGACTATCTCCTCCGATAGGAAGGGCTGTCGACAGCTCGACCCCGTCCATCTGCTGGAGAGATGCCTCCACTGCCACGCCACTCGCCTAAAAAACCTGCGAATCACAAAGCATTTCCGTATGAGACGTAAGGTGAAAAGCAATGTTTTGGTCCGACGTTGATGGTTGCAAGGAAAGGAGGGGAGCAACATTTGTGTCCGGAGGGGACAGGAAGATGGGCTTGCCGCCGGAGTTATTGCCTCGGATGAACAGTTTGTGGCTCCCCCGAGGGCCCTTGGATCCTTTACAAGCTGGATGGTGTGACCCCTGGGCTGTAAACACTGGCCCAACCATAGTAGGCTTAGCGAGCCCAGCTAGATCAGAAAAAGGGGGCTGGTGTCTTGGGACCACAGTAGCTGGGTGAGTTGCACCCACATCAGAAATGTCCTCTTTGTCTAGAATGCTTGCAGCTGTCAGAGCTGCAAACCAAGAGCCAGGCGTAGGAGCAGAAGCAGGGTCGCGGCCAACGTTCCGAGGACGTGACGTTGACAGGACCGCAGCAGGGGAGAGCCGTTGTGGTGGTACCTAACCTCGGCGTTGAACATACACCCAAGGCCCGTACTGTGCGCACGCCGGAGAGACAGTAGCAGACGATGGCATGCCAAAGCTTGCGCCGTCCGTGGCAAGGGGGTCGGCGCAGTGTCTTGGCCCTGGCCGTTTGACTGGGGAGGGGAAGGAGCAGTTCGGGACCGGTGAGGTCAGGTGGCAATGGAGTGCCCAACTTTCCCACAGGAGTAGCAGAGTTGAGGTAATCCCTCATACATGATGTGAAGCATCTCGCCATCCAACTCCACCTCCGTTTTTAAAGGTAAAGTGGGGTCTAAGTCGACGGCTAGTCGAGCATAGCGACCCCGATGTGCCTGTAGAGAGACCTCATCGACCTTCGCGGTTTGTCCGACAATGTTGCCGATGGCGGTGAGAATGTCCAGATTGTAACGGGCGATAGGGAGCTCTGGAATCCTGATCCATGTGACAGCGTTGGTAATCTTGCCCTACGTCGGACGAAAGTCCGGAGTCCAGCGTTGAACCGCCAAAACTTGTCCATAGATCATCCAGGGTCCGTTGGTGAGAGCATGAAAATAATCGGCCTCGTCGGAGAAACAAACCAGGTAAAAGTCACACTCGAGGTCGACAACTTTAATGGGGCTGCTCGGGTGCCGGGTGAAAGCCAATCCGACGGCCCAGGAGCTGGACCACGACTGCCTTCGTCCATGACATGTCAAGTTTCTCTTTAAACTTAGCGGAGAGGCAGATACTATCACCCTGATCACTAGTGAGGATCTGAATATCCCCCTCCTCAGCGGCTATGTGGGCTTCGTTTGACCAGAGGAACTTGTCCACCGCAACTGGATTTGCATTAGGACCTGCGACTGCGGCTTTATACGATAACGTAGGGCGGGTCTGCACATCATCCTCCCGCTTCTTGGTTCTGCTCCTTTTGGACTGGGAACCCTCAAGGTCGAGAGCCTCCATGACAGCGTCACACCGAGAAGGACACCACTAGCTAACACCAATTGAAACACTACGAAGAGTAATGTGCAGGAACAAACGATTCTGTAGAGGAACACGAAGAAAGCGCCACCTTTTCTTTCACTAACTTTCTCTCACTAACTTAGTTTAATTAAGCCTTAAATATCTTATCTTAGATATTAATGTCCGGTTTGACTTTTTATATGATTACTAGATGTTAGAATTAAGCCATCCCTTGTTAGCACCTTCCCTAGATGTTATAAATATATATGATTACTAAGTGTGATCGCTATCTTCCATAATGTCAACAAATGATCCTGTCGTGCCCAGGTTTCATTCACGTAAAGTCAAAGGGTTTGAAAAGTGGAGTCTGGAGAGGACCATCTCTAATTCTATCTAGATTAAGTTGACAGTTTAATTATTAAAATTTAATAAAATCTTAATTTTACTTTTTTTTACAGTTCTATTAATATTTTTTAAATCCTAAGATATAACATACTATTATAACTTTTTTTTAAAACGTTAAGAGTGTAATTTATACGTTTAATCTTTTTTATTTATTAATAAAATATATAAATAATTTAAGTTATATCCTAATAAATTAACGGATCTCCCCTGTCAACTTCGGAGAACTTTAGATAATTTCTCACATTTGCCGCTTAACCTCTGACCTAGAAAGATTGGAGAAGGCCTATAGTATTAAAAAACGGCGATTTTGTTGGTGTTTGGACTTTGGATACTGGACAGGGGACCATCTCTGCACATAAAGAAAGCCTTTTGAGGAGATGTCATAGAGACATGAGAGGCGGTTAAGCCTGGACTTATATGAATAGAGTTTTTTTTAGAGTGTTTTTTGAGATTTTTTTTAAGAAGTAAGTTGATTATTTGGTTATTTTGTAAAAAGAGTTTTTTAAAAGAAGTTCGTACAGTAGACTATTTGGTAAACACAGCGGAGTTGGAGAGTGTGCGTGAGTATAGATTATAATGTAAGTAAACTAATATCGAAAATAAATATTAAAATATAAAAGTTAAATAATATTATATAAATCCTAAAATAAATATCCAAGTTAAGTAAATAGTTAAATACATAAGAAATGAAAAGATAAGTTTGTAAGTATTGTGAAAATTATATGTAAAATATAAGGATAAAATGAACTAGAAAAGATTTATTAAGAGATCTGAAAAATTCATTTGAATTTTTTTTTGTTTAAGTAACTCACAATTTAATATTCTTAAAAAATTATATTTTAATTGCCAAAAATATTATATCTATTAAAAAATATATTTTTATTTTACAACTAAACACTTATATTTTAAAAATATACTATGATTAACTAATATTAGCAACGGAGTTGGAGAGTGTGCGTGAGTTCCGAGATTTCTGTGTCATTGACTCATTGAGAACACAGCGATTACGTCCAGGCTGCGCATAAGCTGACGTAAATCGGTAAATGTATAAGATTCGAACAGTGACGGTTACTAAATGCTGGTTAAGTTGACAATAATAAATTAGAGTATGGCATCTGGAAAAAAGCAAATGTTTGCCCACTTGGCCGACATGACACGACATCGTTGGTCGGAAATTTGGCAATAGGCGGTTCAACCCTAAACCCTAGGCTTGGACTTGACCACGATTAAATTTGAGTGAGTCTAAACTTGATTAGAAACAATTTAAACTCAATTAAATATTTTTATAAATTTTAAAATTAAAAATAATACCATTTTATTTAAAATTTTTAAAAATTAGGCCTAATCAAATTAAGCAGTCGGAGTTTAAATTCGATTCAAAGTTTATTTTTTTAAAATCTTGTATCTAATTTAAAACTCAATTAATTCAAACCAAACTTGTTAATTTTAAATCAAAACAGATTAAGTCGAGCGACTTTTAATAAATTTGGTTATTAGAAACTAGAGTTTTTAATGCTCCTCTTCGACAAAAATCCTTTGAATATTTTGGATTATTCGGTATTACAGGTTCAAGTTTATTTTATGTTAAAAAATTATTATCGACTCACTTAAATTTGAATTGTTCGTTTGACTTAAATTAATAATTTGCTATTAAATGTACCGAGCATATGCGTAAATTAATTTTTATATATTTTTAATTTTAATTTAACCGACCTACATAGGGTAATTATTTAATGGGATTACAAGAGGAAATTGAGATTTTGGGGATGCTCTCGAATTTCCTTCATGATGTTTTTATATATCTATATTAAAATTTTGCATTATCTATATTAAAATTTAAAACTGTTGGCTTATGTGGGAATTTTATAAATGCTTCAAGCTCGAACATTTTGCTTCTTTGTGAACTGTGAAACAAGACAAAAAGATACGTAGGTTTCCTAGGAAGTTAGAAGAAGTTCAAATGTCGTAAGTTATAATATAAAAATACCTAACCCCATTTCAATTAAAAGGGTGACCTCAGCCTTCTAGCACTTGGAAGGAAACACTAAGAAAGACAAATGGAAGTCCATTTTCTGCATTTAAAGACAAATGGAAGTCCAGTTTCTGCCTTTAAAGACACTCAAGATTCAACTAAAGTGCACCATCAATAGTCCTTTTCGGCTTTTCCACCAACTCTACCCTTATTTTCAAAATAATCCAACTACTTGAAATACATGGGTTGTGGAGGACGACATTTGGTTTTTTTTCAGCTCGTTTTGGGGGAAATATATATATATATATATTTCCTTTTATGTGATTAAAGATAAAAATTAAAAAATTAAACTGATTTTATCGATTTAATTATAAAAATGTTGAACTAATTATTGTTTATTATATTTACCTTAATAACCAATTATCTTATTAATTAGCATGCTAGTTTTATAAATTAAATTAAATAAATAAATTTTTATTTGATACTTATTGTCATATCTGCACGTGGGACTACTAGAAATAGTCTCTCTACTATATAGGGATAAGGCTGCGTATTATCAGACCTCTTCATATCTTACTTTATTACGAGACTTCAGGCTGAATGTGGTGATGATAAGGATGATGACAACTTTTGTTCTTTAATAACAATGATAGTATCCTTTCTTTTATCAAAGCGTTCATATTCTACGGATTGTTCATATCTATCTAAAAATATGATCACTAATTTTGGCACATAGGAACATACTAATGGTTACAAAAATTATTACTTAATTCTAAATTGTATTATTATTAATTATACATTAATGAAAATTAAATTTTAATAAAATATTTCATTTTTGTTATATTTTTACTTATTTTATAATTTCTATTTTTAATATGCACCAATTTTATTTACAATAACTAAACTTTAAAGATGTTATTTTATTGGTTGATCTTATTTTTAAAACATTGATAAAAAATTTCATAATTATTATTTTAAGGTACACAATGCTTTTATTTTATGGGAATATCTAAATAATTTTAAAATTTTTAGTATTCTAAATGTTAAGTTTCGGGATTAGCATAGTCCAATCTTATCTTATTGAGTTATTGTCCACTTGGGCAGGCGTTAAATCATGCAAGAGACCAAGTGGTCCTCCCTATTCGTGTCCTGCTTAGGTTATGTTGGACCAAGTGTATTCAAAATCATGGAGCTAGGAAGTTGACATTGCACATGTTATATCTTCTTCAATCATTTCCTTTTTCTTTTCCATGCACATGTTCACATAAACTACAATTTCGTTTTCCTTGAAAAGAAATTTTCATTAAACTCTAATTCTTAGTAGTTGAAATGCAGTTTTTGGTTTATATTATCTTTCCAAAGTTTTTATTCTATACACGTTGGCGTGGTCAGATAAACGAATCTAATTAATAAAATTTAATCGATCTAGCCAGTTCAAACGTTAAAGCTTCAAATTGTTCAATTTTTCTGTTCAGTTTTTAATTTTCCTATTCGATTTATTTTAATAACTTTTGTTGTTAAAAACTTGTGAATTTATTAATTAATTGATCAATTTTTATAAATTAATAAATGCTTATAAACTAAAATAAAAATTAAGATAATCCTTTGCAATTATATTTCAAAATATTTAATTTTATCTAATATTTATCAGTTTTATGGCGGTCTAATATTAAACTTTAAATCTTTTATCTTTTTAGTTTAAATTTTGGTTTATTTTTAAAACATAAAAAATTTGTCTTTTTTCTTTAGTTTGTACTGTAGTTGATTTTTTTTTCATTTTAGCGATTTTAATAA
Organism: Erythroxylum incrassatum; assembly: GCA_026546855.1. Taxonomy (NCBI): domain Eukaryota; kingdom Viridiplantae; phylum Streptophyta; class Magnoliopsida; order Malpighiales; family Erythroxylaceae; genus Erythroxylum; species Erythroxylum incrassatum. Next base: position 23,105,227 of record JANVCL010000007.1, on the reverse strand, counting down.
TCAGATATTCGCTCTATAAATAGCAATTAAATTGAGCTTATTATTGAACTTTGATTGGTAATTAGTAATTCCTTAATTAGTTCATCTAAAAACACATAATTTATATGTTATTACACTATCCAAAAAAAAATCTTTCACTAATATAAAAAAATTACAAACTTTAATATAAAAATATACTTATACTCTTCTCTACCATATAATTGGATATTATATATATATAATTTTTATTTATAAAAAATATCATCTTATGATAATTACATATATATCAAACTATAGTTATGTATAAATATAAGAAGATAGGAGCCTCTCCTACGCGGAGATTTCCCAAGTTGTAAACATATTTCT
>JANVCL010000007.1:23079358-23094224 GCA_026546855.1 Erythroxylum incrassatum | reverse complement strand
GACCTTTATCCCGGACCATAAGAGGCTATTGCATCTATCATAGGTTGATAATAATAAGACTAAGAAGCATTGAATGATGAACCTGTATCATACCACGATCTAGCTACTACTATATCGACATTGTGAATTGCATCTCTTGATTGCATTGTACTAGGAATTGAAGGTTAGGCTCCAATAGTTGTTCGTGGTGCAAAGAAACTAGTCACCTGCTTGCTTCTCTTCTTCACATGAAGTTCAGGTACTTCTTCTTGGGCCTAAAATCGAACATTACCAGTACCACTACCACCACTACTACTACCACCTTCAACATTTCCACAAACACCACGGAAACCAGAAAAGGAACTTTCACTACCAATTTCAAAATTCAACCTTTCCCTTCTTTCTTTCTCATGTTGATATTCTTCAAGCAATGTTTTTATTTGCCACTTCACATCATAACTTACTTTTTTACAGGGTTCTACATCTCCTTTTACCCCAGCTAAATGCTTCCTCAATCGGATGATTCCTCTACCTTTCAAATGCTTACTACAAAACAAGCAAATTTTATGATTCTTCATATCTGAGACTAATGCATGAGCCCAAGCTAGATCATTATGTCTTCCTGAAGCATTTTAATCAGGAGTAGTTGAACTTCCTTCCATTTATCTGTAACAAAAAATGAAGATGTTAGTTTTGTAAGAATTAATCATTTAGTAGTTTCATCAACAAAATTAGCAGTATTAACGCTAAGTCCTTCATGAGGCAATGCAACATAAATAATGTCTTTAAATCTTTATATTAAGCCAAAAGAAGTAAAGATGCATTAAACTAGAGTAAAATTCAGAAATAGATAGACTTTCCTATTGGAGAGTAGTAAAGCCTATGAGTACGAGAGTTAAGATTTAAAGAGTATATCTTGAGAGTTGCATTATCTTGTTTCAGTGACTCCACATAAGACCTATAATACCCACAAGGCATCTAGTTGCTGATATGTAAAGAACCTCCCACATTCAATATAATTCACTACTTTCACTAATTTTTCAACAAATTCTTTCTATGGTGATTGCATGTTTGGTCAACAACTAACCCAATGGGTTGAAAGATCCAGCATTTTGTAGATGGAAGACAACGATAAATTATATTATTATTATACTCAATTAATTATTTACCTAATATTCAAATACCATTTTAATAATTTTAAGGTTATGTCAATTAATTATTTATTTGAATTTTTTTCGATTTACATTGTTGATTTATTAGTTTTAAGTTAAGTTGAAACTTTAAATCCTTTCTAACTTTTAAATCATGCATCATAAAGTTAAGTTGAAACTTGAATTTTGAACTGAAATTTGAAATCCTTTCTAAAGTTTTAATGCATGCTGTGAGTGACCAAAAAATTTAACATAAGTCAAGTCATCAATTATCAAACCACAAATGAACCAAAACCAACCAAACCACAAATGAACCAAAACAACAAAACCATACTCCTTTCATTCAATTCAACTCCAAATCCAATCCATTATCCAACTCCAACCAACGGCATACAAAGTCATAAATGCTTCACAATTTTATTCCAACTTCCCATTCACAATCACAATACAAATGCAATTAACTAGAAATAATTCTAACAGAAAGTGAAAAAACACACCCAAACAGAAATTTACAATCGATGATTAAGTATTATTCCAAATCGGGTCGGGTCGGGTTTAGATCTGGGTATTATTCCCAAATCCGACAGCCGCGCCCGTGGGCGACAAAGGACGGCTGGAGACTGGAGAGCAGACGATGGTGGTTGGTGGTCGTTGTGGAGGACGGCTAAAGACTAATGGAGGTCCGGATAAGGCTCGGTGGTGACTAATTCGCGTGGTGGAGGAAGATTCGAAGATGACCGCCGGAGAGGTAAGATGTAGGAGCACCACCGGAGAGTCACGTAGGTGAAGCTAGAGCACCGCCAGGGAGTGGAGAGGACGACAACGTGGATGAGATAGAGAGAGTGTAATAGCCCAGAGAGTGGGATCTAAAACTCTCCACCCCCTTAGGGTCCAGCCCTCTTTAGGGCCCAACCTAACTAGCATAATGGTTCGGGTACTAGCTCTGATACTATTTTAATTGTCACAACCCAGTACCACATCGGACCCATAACATCCGCCACATATCCAAACTAAGGATATTCAGAGTATCCTTAATTTAACTATGCAAGGCTAACTGAATATCTCTCTCTCTCTCTTTTTGAAAAATTTTGCGCAGCATAACAATTGTATTTTAAAAATCCTAAACTCAATCAAATACCTGCAAACAATTCTCAACACACTTCTATATTGACATCAAAATTTTACCACAACTTCAGGACTTTAAAGTCCACTCATAACAATCTCAACAGCAGTAGCAAAAGTACAAACATAATATCTTTTACAACAGCAAAGTTGTCAAGAGTTAAATTTCTATAATCATAAAGCATATCAATATAACCAATTTAATAAAAGTAGTAAAATAGTTCATGAGTCACTATGCAACTAAAGTACATAACAGGAAACTACCCACGTGCGGTAATACCCCGAAAATGTCAAAAGATTGCACGAACCACTCAAAGCTTCAAGCTCACTAAATTAACCTATATGGTTGGAAAGCGGAGGGGGTGAGTACGCTATCTACTCAGTAAGCAGAAAAACATATATTGCAAATAGAACTCAATACACAACAAGACAGTGTAGACAATCTATGAAGTGAATGTACATCATATAAAAACACATAGGCTTAGCCTATAACTCAGCCTATACTAGTTAGGAACCATATAGGTCTAGCCTATTAATCACTCATCCGGTGAACATAGGTTCCAGTTTCAGTACATAAAAGCAAAATAACATCATATGTATAAATTAAATCTCGTCATAATACAAATCTTAGAATAAGCCAAAACAATCATGTATGTCACCACTAGTCGGCCTAACTAATATGCATACCCACCGATTTCTAATGTTGGCTCGACTTTCATTCGTGGTGAGTTCGGACTACATTCGACATGAGCGTCATGACCCTAGGTGATGACCTCTGTGTCCAGACCCTAAGTGTGGAATCACCCGCAATTTTCATAGAAAAGTATCGATACGAGGACTCGACTTTTATGTACCAGCGTCAAGGGTACGGGAATCGCTAAATCTGTTGTGCCTAGTACACGATTGGCCAATCGTTATCTCACCAATCACAAAAAATCATATACAAATATTAAATATAAAAATCAAGTAAGGCATCATGCCTTTATTTATTGGTCCATCCGATAAAATGAAACTTTGGCATGACACTAAGCTAAAAGAAAACAAATACATGCAGCATACATGACTCGATTGTGCATAAGTGAATTCCAAAACATTATTTCATGCAATAAAAGTCATCTTGTGCACTCCAAACGCAAAATTGTTCAAAAATGTAGTTTTGGAAAAGAAAACATTGTCCTTTGCACTTCAAGTGCAGTTTTGTTGAAAACAATATCATTTCTCAAAATACGTAATAAAAGCATCAATTGCACTCCAAGTGCAAAGAGTGATTCAAAATAATATCACTTATTAAATACACAAGTATGCTAGCATTTATTTGAGATTCAAGTCTACTATGCATTGGGAGGTTCAAAATTCACATACAAGTTATCATGCATATCTTAGGATGATCTAATCCCATTTGATAGATATGGTTTTCCCAACTCACCTCAAAAGAAGTTGTACACTCCCTTAACTTCAATAATCCTCGGTACGAACTCCTTGATTCGTAACTCTCGAACCTTTATACATAACAAAATATATAATGTATTAACTACTTAAACATGTAGTTCACATTTACACACGATCACATAAGCGTATAAAAACACAGTATCACTCTCTTTAAGCTATAGGATTTGACCATTAAGCTTCTCCAATGGTTACTTCCTTACAATTCACATTAGATTTTCTTTTGCATTTTCTAAGGCATTTAATGCCTTTAATCCCACACTTACTCATTTCAACACATAATTAAGCACATTAGGCCATTATTCATCAATCTAAACAACAATTCAAGTTTACTTTAAGTAAACATGAAAGCCTCTTTTCAATGCACAACATCAAAATCCTTAAATCCTAAACCAAGTTCACTTAGGCATTTTGTCAAACACCTAAAGGCATAAACTTGAAAGCCTTCTTCCAATGTACATCTTCCTCATTTTTCATCATTAATTCACATCATACATATATAATTAACGTCATAGAGTTCATTTAAACCATCAATTTCAAAAGATATTCAAAATTTCACAAACATTCACCAAAGAGAGGGCATTTTGGTTTTGGCTTAAGGAAGCTTGTCCATGACTCATTTCATTCATCTAAATCATGTTTCATGCATATTCAAGCATGGAGAACAATATATCTTAACACCAAACTCAAAATCATAATGTAGAGAAAGATGAAACAAAATTTACCTATACTTTTCTTTAGTGATATCTTCAAATTCTTTGAGAATTTCTCAAATCTAATGATAGATTTGAGTTCCTTAACCCCAAATTAACTTAGAACACCTTGGTTTGAGTTGAAGAATCAAAAACTTGGTGAAGATTAAGTGATGGCCGAAACTTCCTCTTCTCCTCCTCTTTTCTCCTTTCTTCTCCTTTCTTTTAATTAAAACAAAGTGTTTTAATGCCAAATAATGGGTTGCACGGCCATGCACAAGAATAAGGATCTAGAATTTGACTCTTATTTGACCAAACATAGTAAATTTACCTTATTTCCCTTAGTTTATGTAAAATTACCATTATACCCTTCAATTTTTTCCTAAATTTGCAATTAAGCCCAAAATTTGAAAATGACCAAAACTTTTATTTTCATTTTGGCCCTCGAACTTTTGCAAATTATAATTAAGACCCTTAGCCTTATAAAATTACAAATTGGTCGTCCAAGAATTGAAAAATTACATTTAACTTTTAACAATTTGCAAATAAGTCCTCATGTATATCAACTTTTCCAATTAAGGTTTCTAAGTGTTCAATAAGTCTATAAATTTTGTCTAATCACCTCTAGGGCATTATAACACATTTAACTCGGCCACTATGGCCATATCCTTCTAATGAACTTGATTTTACACACTTAGAAGCTTATATGTTAGAAATCTCTAAGATTTCGCATACCAATAAACTCTAAGTTTATGTAAGGGCATATAACATTATATATCACTGGCATATATACTAAAAGGATTCAAATACGTCTTTGAACTCATATACATCTATGTACATATCAATATATAATAGTATCTTTAAGTAAATACCAATACAAAAGGGTTTAAAAAATTCAGCGTTACAAAGAGAATGAGGTAAGTTTGAGAGAAAGACAAAAAAATGAAAAAGGAGAGAGAGGCAGAGGCAAGCAGGTGTATTTTTACTTTTGCAAAGTGTTCCTTGTTATTTTTTAAATTTATGGTACCGACTAGTACCAAGTAAAAAACACTCTGTACTAGCCAATACGAAAGATGTTGATACCGTTCTATTTTTTTGACCAACATAATACCCTATAACCGGTACGAAATAGTTCAAAAGACTACTCCAAACAGTCCTATTTTTCCTCCACAACGTTAAGGCTGAAATTCTTAATCTTAAATTTTAAGAGAGCCTTATCAAAAAAAATCTGTGAACTCGAGCCTCATCCATTACATTTGAAAGAGAGGGAACATAAAAATAAAAATATAGTATAGTTGATTTATTAGATCATTGATTTTTGATCAGGTTGGCTCTTCCCCCATGTCCATAGCGCAAAATGTTCCGCCAACCATTTTAGGAAACGAGACAAAATATTTAGCAATATTTTAAATATTAAACCAAAAGTTAAAACAAAATTTAAAGTTTAAAAATTTTAATAAAATAAAAAATTTATTAATTTTTAAAAATTAATAAACTAATCAATTTTTAATTAAAAAATCAAACTAAAAAATTAAAACCGAACTAAAAAATTAACTGATTTAAAATTTATACAGTCAAATCGCATGAAGCAATTAAATTTTGTAACTATTAATATTTGAAATCTTAAAATTCAATTGAGATAAAAGATTTACACCTAAAATTGAAAAAAGAAAATTATTACTTTTTATATAAAGAAAGTGCAGTCGACAATTACATCTAAAAGGACTTACAAAAGGGGCGAGGAAACTGAAAAAAGGATAGAAAGGAGCTAATTAAGTTAAGATCAGCTAAGTAAGCAGTTGAAGAGAGCACTAATATGGTACAAACAAACTCCATTGGGTATTCTTATCTGGGAAACCGTCTAACAGGTCCAAATGGCGATTCTGGTATATAGTCAACAGGTTAGTGCTCAAACAACCCTGAGAGATCATATCTTCAGGCTACACATACCTCCTGTTCAGTAACCCTCAAAAGTAAAGTATCTGCACATTTTGATTGACTAAAAATCATCATCGTCACCGTCCTTGTCTGCATTCTTTTCTGCCTCTTCTCCTTCATCATCATCATCGTCAGACATGTTATTTATTACCTCTGTGATTATATCCTTAACCTCCGCCTTTCTATCCATTAGATCCACCCTGAAGTGAGTACCTAAACAAAATCATACATTTAATGATTAGTAAAGTTGAACTGAAACCATAAATGTTATATCTAATGGATGATAGATAAAACATAACTCATACCAAGTTGTCTGAGAATATCGGACAAAGTTGCCTGCAGATTGACACAGAGAATTTAAAAATGGTGAAACTACACAAAAACTTTAGTATTGATCCAGACCATGTAATTTCTACTTACAGTATTGAAATCTACTTCCTTCAGAATCTCTACAACAACAGCATGCATTTCCTCTCTGCTGGGCCCGGCCCTTGTCTTCTTGCTAGATTTGACTTTTCCTGTTTTAGATAGAAAGATTTATAAGGTCAAATATTAATTGCACATTGATTCGAGTAACCAACAAAAGGACGAGCACCTTTAGGTAGGAAATTCAACCAGAATGCAAAAATTAATGCACTAGGTGAGATTACTATGCATGGCAGATTGAAGTATATAATCAATATAAAAAAAGCTGCCTTAGGGAAGTCCAACAACAATCCCCTACCACCAGAATGCAGAACCTGATGGAATCAGTGAAACCCTTCACCAATCAATGACCATTATTTGTTGCCCAAAATAAAGGAAGAATTACAAGACCTGAATCACATGAACCACGAGCACCTTTAGGTAGAAAATTCAACCACAATCCTTAAAACCAGAATGCAAAAATTAAACCACTAGGTGAGATTACTATGCATGGCAGATTGAATTATGTAATCAATATAAAGAAAGCTGCCTTAGGGAAATCCAACAACAATCCCCTACCACCAGAATGCAGAACCTGATGGAATATATGAAACCCATCACCAATCAAAGACTATTATTTGTTGCCCAAAATAAAGGAAGAATTACACGACCTGAATCACATGAACCATGTTATTTTCTGCACAAAGGAAACATTATAATGCACCAATTGTCCTCCATTAGATGTGAACATCCTCATGCAGAAAATTTAGATTGAACTTCAGATAGCAGATAAATTGACCGACTTTTATCCTTTTAAATTGTACACTAAGAAAACCACCACTTTTCCTATGTTTTTTAAACTTTGATGCTTACCTTGTTTGCCAGTTTAAGCAGTTCAACCACAATCAACAAATACCCCTAGCATATATTTGCCAATAGTTTAGATACATTATCCTCTCATTTAATTTAACTCGCCATGACAATTACCAATTTTGCTACTACTACCAAACTTCTCTCAGCCAACTAAGTAAAAGCTAAGGGATTGTCAAATAGATAATCAAGAAATATGTTGATAATTTTGAAAAAGAAAGAAAAAAGTGAATAAATGAAACCTCAAAAAGATTCTTTGAACAAAGCCCATGTCCATTAAATAAGAAAAGTCCTAAAACAGTTTAAAAATTAAAGATTTTCAAAGTCAAGAACAAGCAGAATTCACCTTGATCTTTCACAGAAGGTGACTTGCTTGATTGTTTTTTGTTAGCTGCCTTGTCCTTAGTGGAAGCCCTCCGTACTTTAGTGTTTTCCTTTTCAACCTTCCGCTTCTTAGATGAAGACCCTTTTGTCTTAGCTAGGGATCCAGAAGTTCCATCATTATCTTTAACTCCTTGTTTTGAAGATGAGCTGGAAGATCCTTTTGTAGATTTGGAAGAATTTTTAACAGGCTTCATAGGGCTGTTCTTTGCAGGTGTAGATTCCTCCTTGCTTTTAACAACTGAACTATCCTTCCCAGTTTTTCTTGCTTTAGTCTTGGTAGATGTTTTCTCCTTTGGCTCATCTTCCTCTTCCTCAAATTTACCTTCCTCTTGATCACTAACCTCTTTTTGAGATGAATCATTGCCATCCTCATCTTCAGACTCATCTTTAGCATCAGGTGACTCAACTTGATCTTCACTCTCATCATCGTCACCCTTAGAAAGATCCTTTCTTTTCTTCCCAGATTGGGGTGTTTGCTTTTGTTTCTACATAACAGTAAAACAGAAATATATTAAAGGTCCAAACATAGAGAAAGACATACGCAAAAAAAAAAAACTTAAAGAGGAGAAGAGACAAACATATCCAACTGGCTAAGAAAGTCAAGACCATTAAAATTGGTCCTGTTTGTGCTTTGAACAACAATGACCCTATATCTAAAAGTAGTAGTAATCAACTCATTGACATCTCCACTGGAAAACAGCAGTCTGAAGAAAGAGCAAAATTACCACCTAACAACTGAACATCAGTCTAACATGCAAAACACAGGAAAAAATGCTAACTATGAGAACCTTCTTAATTAGGCTAGAGTAATTGTAATTATACAATATAGATGAAATTTTAGTGCATGTCATGTCACAATAAAAGAAGAGGGCAAATATATTAAGAACAAAAGTCATTGCCTTTTCAGATTTCAAGAATCCTAAATAAACACTGGATTAAAAAATTACAACCACAGACATAAAGACTTGCTTCAATCCATAACACATAATCATCTGTCCAACAGACAATCATTTGTTCAATAAGAAAAACTCCAAGAGAAATCAAGTTTATATATCTAACATAAACAGAAGAAATCAACTTTTCTCGAAACAACAACACATCACTCCATTAAAATTTTCAAAAGAAATTACAATTCCAGGGTTAAATCATCAGGTAAACCTCAGTCCCCAATCTAACTGTGCATTAATCTTAGAAAAATAAAAAGCTTCAAATGCTGGAACAATTCTACAAGACACAAACCTTGGCTGGTGTAACTGATGCATCCCCAGAACCACCACCTCTGCCAGTTGAAACCTTCCGCTTCTTACCCTTCTGAAATCAAATCAGTTTCACACTTAATTAAAATTATTCCAACAGCGGACAAATTTTAACACCCTGCAATCAACAAAAAGGTCACAGAATAGGAAACCTGCTCCTTATCAGAAAGTAGGATATCAGTTGTAGGATGTGGGGACTCCAAAAACTCAAATATCTTTACAGTGAGTTCTTCCTGGAAACATATGCACATTCAACCAATAAAATTGAGATGAAGTTAGGCTCATACTCAAAAAAAAAAGTTCATAGTGTATGTCCAATAGACTTGAATGGAGATATTGAGACAATTTTTTAAATCCAACCTTTCTGACGTTGGCTTTATTCGTTGGAATGTTAAGTACATCACAGAAATCCATCAACTTTTCTTTAACACATTTGTCAAGCTTTTCTTTTACTTTAGCTTTCTGCTTTTCCTGTAAAGAGTTTTGGAATTAGAATTAAGAAAAACTGACATCAGCAATGATTAATGGACAGATGGATGTATCATGATGAATTAGAAGATAACTCTAACTGGAAACCCAACATAAATATATGCACATGAACCACGTGCATAAACAAGAAGGTTAAATAAACTAAATATTTTTCAGCCTTGCAATTGATAACCTCATTATCAGTCCAAACATAGCCTGAAAACTGGCCCAGGTTCCGTTTCAGATTATGTGCCTGGAAAATGAAAACAGTTGAACAACAAATAGGTAAATAACATATAAATTGAGGTGTTAAGACCTAACATTAAAGGGAATACAAAAGAAGTGAAATATTAAGCCAATCAATTAAGAGGTAACTATTAACAATATAAATTCAGACAGGGACCTTAGCTTTCTTTCCAAAAAGTATTGCATGAAGTATTTGCAAATTTTCATCAGGTTTTCTCTTGGACAACTTGAAAGCCACTGAAACAATTCACAACATTAAATCAAAGGAAGGCCAGTCAGCTGTAACAATGTCCATACAAGTAAATAACATAATCCAACGAAACACATCTTGAAGTCTCTGAATGAAGATAAGTGCTATTGAAATTTAAAAGAGTGTACCACACTCCATGAGTATCTAGCATATGTCTATACAAGAAAATGTGCCTTTCACATCCTTTTGACAAGTATATCTTGTCAATGAGATGACAGAAGCATAAATAAGATGGAAAGTAACAGTAAACGACATCAATAAATTATGCCTAGTTCAAGATGACACTGCTTAATTTTTCTCCTGGAAAGAATAGAACTTTAATAATTCCCAAGGTTAAAGAGGATTATAAATCTCTGATACTTACAGGGATAAAATTTACATGTCCAAACATGAAAACTTCAATGTGGAATTTTAAACATCCTTATCAAATAGGATAAATGTAGTTCTCTACAGGTATACAACTTAAGAGTAATTAATTTTGTGAGTTTGCATAAACAACTAAGCACCTCTGATGCTTTCTTTACAGAGGAAGATGTTCCAACATACTCATTTCAGGTGCAAACAAGTGAATCATTTTGCTCCAATCAACATATCCAATTTGATCTTTAATCACATGCAACAAAACTCTGATACAAAAGTATCAACTAAAATATTTAGTCCAGCAATATAGCTTCCAATCAACGTCAGGACAGGCAAACCAAATTACAAACTGTTGATCAAAATCAAGACCAAATACAAGTGTAACCAAAGCCCTGATGTAAGCCCCAGTAGCTTCATTTGGTTAAAAATAAGGAATTGAGTAAAACCACCAGCATTAGAACAAACTAAAGTCAAAACTCGGAAAATGCTAAAGAGACGGTATCTAAGTGGCCATATAATCTACAATTTACATACCAAACTATATGCTTCCATAGAAACATACCGGAAAAGTAAAACCGGATAATGCACTGATATAACAAAAAGCGCAGTCATTTTGACAGCTGAGGTGAAAGGGAACAATAAAATCATTTGCAGAAACTAAGATCGTACCATTTGGGATGTCCTTCAAAGGCGTACCACTCCCCTGAAATCACACAAGAACCTCCACTTCATTAGAAATCCCAAACTCAACGCCTAAGTCCTACTTGACTAAAACCAAACAAGCAACTGAAGAGCTGACCTTCTCGATAGACAAGGGCTTAGTGGCAGATCTCCCGGCCTCAGGAGTGGAGTACCTCTCCACCACCTTCCTCTCCCTAATAGGCCTCTCGCTACTCGGCGTCACAGAACCTTTAGCTTCATCTTCCGGAGTCTTCCTCTTAGCCAAACCTCTCCGGCCACCCGGTTTGGCACCTCTCTTACTCTTCTCCTCAATTCCCTTCTTCTCTTCCTCGGCTTTCTCGTCCTTCTCCTCGATTTCCATCTTGTCCCCCTCATCTTTCTCATCCTTCCCATCGATTTCTTCCTTGTCTTCCTCGTCCTTCTCCTCAATTTCCTTCTGTTCTTCCTCGTCCTTCTCCTCAATTTCCTTCTCTTCTTCCTCGTCCTTCTCCTCAATTCCCTTCTGGTCTTCCTCGTCCTTTTCGTCCTTCTCTTCCTCTTTACCCTCTCTCACCTGTTCGGTCGCCTCAGCTCCAACCTCAGCCTCTTTCTCCTCAGAAGCCTCTACAGACTTCTTCTCAACTTCTTCTTCTTCTTCTTCTTCAGGTTTCGCTTCCTCCACCATTTTATCTCCCGCAGGAGCTTCTGTTTCCTTCTCCTCCCCCTCCGTCGGTTTCTTCTCCTCTAGGGTTTCGCTCGCCATTTACACGAACTAATCTAGAAGAAACCAAAGACAAAACCCTGAACTTAGGGTTTATGGAGTAACAGAGAGGAACAACTCCAAGAATAAGCAAAAAGCTAGGGATTGAACTTGGAAGTGAGGGATTGGGGATTTTTGTGGGAGTTTGAAAAAGAGGGAAAAAGGGCGGGTGTTCAAATTTTTGTTGATAACCCAAAAAATTGGTTTTTGGCCAAGAGCGGGCTTTTTCTGGTTAGGCCTCGGGAGAGCTTCTTTTTTTCTTTTTTTAACTAATTTTCCTCGTGAATTTGGAGGTAAAAGAAGAAGCGACGAACTGAGAGTGCAGATCTCAATTTTGCTCCCGCTCACACTGTACATTCCCCCTCTTTTTCTCTCGCTTGTTGTTAAAAATGGCAATGGATCCGGTCCGTCCATCACTGGCCCCAATCAACTTAAAAGAGTGTCGTTTTGAAAAACTTTTCTTAAATAACGTCATTTTAAATAATATATTTCTTAAAACCCAACACCAATTTCCAAAAGTTTTAATTAGTATATTTCTTAATTTTAAGACCAAAATAATGTTACCTTGCCTAGATTTGGATCATAATAGGCCTAACCCAAGGCTAATCTGGTTCGAGAGAGCAAACTCAATTGGAATAAAGGCGACTTGAGTTGGACTCAATTAGATCTACGTTGTTTTGGAGTCCAGATTCTCTATCCAGTTTTACTCTGTCTTATTCTGTCTCATGAAACCTCAATCATTTATTTTGTGGGCCTCACGTAGGTTCCATGCGGGTCTCACATGAATAAATGACTGAGATTTATTAAACACAATAAGACACCATAATATTGGACAAGAGATCTGGACTCGTTGTTTTGCGTATGTCCTTAGCTGAAGCTCACCTGAGCAACCTAAGCACAAGCCTAACTTAAGGTTCGATTTTTTAAAACAATTAGACTCGATGTCCAATCAACCCGTGCCTAATCTGTTAACTTTAGGTTTAGGTAAGCTCGGCAAGTCTCGAGTTCAGTTGTCATCTCTAAAATTTTATGTTTGCAGTTAGATTCCAAAATCTAAAGCACGGTTGGATCGAAACTTTTTGATTTGATCCATTAATTTTGAATCGATCTCTCTTAAATTACCAAATCGAATCAGATGCTCTTTCATTCTGACCGTGGATCAATTCCAATGTATAGTCAAACTTAATATGCATGCAATCGAACATAGTTAATAGACACGATGTGACTCATTTCCTGCTTCCGGATATGCCACCACTTCAGGAAATTCGACTATGCCTATTGTGTGAACTAAAGATTCTTTAATTTTGTTCACCAGGTCCAGGATCTTCCAGCTGATTGTGTCTCTTTCTGAACCACCACTTCCTGGGATTAGAAACAAGCGATTGATCCACTCTGTCGTTTCAGGGACGAAAACTTTCCAGAAGAATATAGCACCGTATACCGAGCTGGTTCTGTCAGGTTTTTATCTCCCCGGCATGCACCGTTCACAATGGCCTTGGCACACTCCTCAGTGGACTCTACTGGCATCAAGTTCATTTGAACCTAGCAATGCATTCCAAGTTCCATGTTAGAGCATAAATCAGTGAGATCTAATCTAAAAAGAAATGAAACTTACATCTCTCATTTCTCTGTCAACTTCCAACGGCCTTGCTGATTCAGGAACTTGCCTGAAAAAAATTAAGAGGGAAATACAGATGAAGGAGACGCGTTACATATTCATCTGAAGGACTTGGAATGAGTGGCTTACGTTGTAAAAGGCCATCCCATGAAGCACATGAAGAAATTACTACGATCTTCCCATGGCTTCTGCTTATGGAATCACAAAATAGGAGCTATATACTGAACCCCAGAAGTTAATTTCCTGCAAAAAAACATTTTTAATCACTCAACTCTTCGTGTCTACTATCTGTTATCAGTTTCATTTCTTTTTTGTTATTGAAAATTTGGTTCTTGAAAAGTTGATGATTACCATTGCTGGCGCAAGACTGGTGATGTCAGGAGCACTTTCAAACATTGTCATCGGAGCAACACCGGCGTTGGTCACCAGGTGATCCACTACGAACAAAGAAAGCCACAAAGAGTAAACCAAACCTCACTTAAACTATACCAAGAATCCATAGAAAAATGGGTAAGTTTTTCGTTTCGCTTACATCTTCCAAAGTGCTCCACCGTGGCCTCAACAAATCGCCTACAATCACTAACCTTAGTGACATCTCCATGAATAACCAGAGCTTCAGGTGAGCCAAGGAACTCAGCTGTTGCAGCCACTTGCCGAAGGCGATTCAATCTTCTTGCGACCAGCGCCAAGTAAGCCCCTCTCTTAGCGTACTCATAAGCTGGTTGCTTCAAAAAACATTAAAAGCACATGCAGTTATCTTCCATCATGTAAAAAAGAAAAGGACATGTATCAGGTTCCAGGAAAAACCTCGCCGATTCCTGAGGAAGCACCAGTGATTTGTACCACTTTTCCAGCTACATTTTCTTTGAACAATGACCTCAAGGTGGAGAGGATAAGCTTGATGTTGGGAATTTTATAACTTCCAAACTCACATCTAAGGATATTTAATAAATAAAAATATCAGAAAATAACAACACAAGAGAATTTATGTAGAAAACTTCCAAATCGGAGAAAAACCACGGACACCGAGAAGAAAATTCACTATGTGAAAATTCTTACAATCACACAATTTTTCCTCTCACCCAATCCCCTAATACACCAACACACCCACAAAGAAATATCCAAGACAAACTCTCTAACTCTCACCTCAAAAGAGGGTTTAACTAGAGTCAAATTTGTACTACAAAACTTTGACTTATGTTGGTGCAATAAATAAGGAGGTAGTAACCTCCTTATATAGGTAACAACATTGCCTCAATTG
>JANVCL010000007.1:23037832-23048104 GCA_026546855.1 Erythroxylum incrassatum | reverse complement strand
GTTCAAACGTAGTTACCACACGTAGCTTTGGGCTAGGTTACTTATGGTGATGTGGTAAAGGGACAACCTTATCAAAAATCTATGAGCTCGAACCTTAGCCGTTGCAGAAAAATAGAAGTACAGTCGGCAGTTTTGACTATTAAGCTATTTCGCCATAACGCACCGCCAATTTAGTTTACTGTTCAAATTGTACATTTATTTAAGGGACCATTTCAATAACAAACTTTTTTTGAAAGATAATATTTTTAACGTTTTAAAAATCAGTCTGAACTTAAATTGATTAAATAATAAGAAGTTTAAAATTTTAAAAATTAAATTGGTTTTAGAATATCGTAAAAATAGTTCAAGATTAAATAATATTAAAATATAATTTAAAAAGATTATTATTAACCACTTAAAAATTTGAAATTTAATTTTTAAAAAAATTTAAACAAAAATTATGTTTCATTGACATACCACAACCCATGACCTATCAGTAGATTCTGCAGAGAAGACAAAAACATTGACACCATGTTTAAATGAAATGAAACTGTTTCCTGTATTGATCCTGGAACTAGCTCCCACTATGATAAGTTTAAATCATTAGTTACCTGTCCCTGTCATGGTTGTCCAATTTCTGTCCTTTCTCTTCCTATATAAGTTCATTTCCATTTCCCATGTAGCCACCAAGAGTTTCAGGTCTCTTTGCTGCGTAGTTCTCTGTACTTCACTAGTTCTCTGCTTGAAGGTGTGTGTTTCTGTGACAGTATTTTATCTAATGGCACCTGAAAACAGTGATGCCTTGCAACCTACTGTTAAACAGGAAAAACCAACTCTTGTTCATCCTGCAGAGGACACAGAAAAGGGTCATTACTTCCTCTCAAACCTTGACCAAAACATTGCAGTGATAGTACGAACAATTTACTGCTTCAAGTCTGATGAGAAAGGAAATGACAGTGCTGTTGAAATTATTAAGAATGCCTTGTCGAAAGTTCTTGTTAATTACTACCCACTTGCAGGTCGATTAACGGTTAGCTCAGAAGGGAAGCTAATAGTGGATTGCACGGGAGATGGAGCAGTGTTTGTGGAAGCTGAAGCCAACTGTACAGTAGATGAGTTAGGAGACTTATCAAAGTCTGATCCTGACATACTTGGAAAGTTGGTTTATGACATCCCTGGCGCTCAGAACATATTACAGATTCCTCCTTTGGTTGCTCAGGTTTGTGAATTTTGTGACACTATGCTTCTTAAATGTATTCAGGGTGATGACGTGGGCTATACACTTTCTATGCTTCTTAAATATATCAGTTTGCAGGACCGAAACTTAAAATTATCAGGGATTACATCAAATTTCGATCTTGCTTCACAGGTGACGAAGTTCAAATCCGGAGGATTTGTTCTTGGTTTGTGTGTGAACCACTGCATGTTTGATGGAATAGGAGCAATGGAATTTGTGAACTCCTGGGCCGAAACTGCCAGGGGTTTGCCATTGACAGTCCCTCCATTTCTGGATAGAAGCTTACTCAAAGCCCGTAACCCACCTAAGATAGCGTTCCCACATCATGAGTTCGCTGAGATTGAGGACATATCAGAAACTAGTAAGCTTTATGAGGAGGAGGAAATGCAGTACAGATCCTTCTGTTTTGATCCTGACAAGCTTGAAAAGCTTAAGAAAAAAGCCATGGAAGATGGAGTTCTAGCCAAGTGTACAACATTTGAAACTCTGTCAGGTTTTGTGTGGAAAGCTCGTTGTCAGGCACTAAGAATGCTACCTGATCAACAGACAAAACTACTGTTTGCTGTAGATGGAAGGGCTAAATTTGTGCCACGATTACCTGAAGGTTACTGTGGTAATGGTATTGTTCTTGCAAACTGTGTGCGTAAAGCAGGAGACATAGTAGATAGTCCACTCTCCTTCGCAGTAGGGCTAGTTCATGATGCAGTTCAAATGGTTACTGATAGTTACATGAGATCAGCCATTGATTATTTTGAAGTTACAAGAGCTAGACCTTCTTTGGCTGCAACTCTTTTGATCACAAGTTGGTCTAAGCTATCTTTCCACATTACAGACTTTGGGTGGGGGGAACCTATTTCATCAGGGCCTGTGGGTTTGCCAGAGAAGGAAGTAGTTCTCTTCCTTTCTCATGGTAAAGACAGAAGAACCATAAAGTTGCTTTTGGGTTTGCCCGCTTCTGCTATGGCAATATTTGAAGGATTGATGCTGCAGATTTGAACCCATTAAAAAACATTCATGGATTGTTCGTTTATTCGCCTGATTGCTGCAGTGGATTATGTATATCCTATTGCAAAAAGGAGTGGCAGACATGAAAATATCTCCTAGAATCGTTGTTTCTGCTTGTTTTCTGGTTAAGTCCTTAAAATTTAGTAATCTTATCGTCCAACTCTTGAATAAAACAACAATAATATTCTCTATCAAATGTTAGTTTGCTGATGCGACTGTAGTTGCGATACATTATGAATAATGCTTCAGTCCTGTCCGGACCGTGATCATAATATTACAGCTATAATAGCAGTTATAATTCACAATTTAAAAGCCTGGATGCAAGTTTACGTCTTACGTTACTCTTTTCAATTTCCATCTAATATAATCATTGGATTATACTGAAGGGTTTTGAGGGGTACAGAAGGAAATTGAACCTGATTCAAATGAGCTCATATATAGTTAAGATATTATAATTCAACCCAAAATTTTAAATATTTACGTAGGATCACTCTATTTGTGAATTTTCAACATTTCCGTCTCACAATTGAATCCGTCCATATCAAACTAGCTCTCTCTTAATTCATAATTTATGTGAAGCCATTTCACTCACTCTATGAATCACGTGATTATAATGACTTTAAAAAAAGCAATAAATGAGATGACTATTTTTGGGTCAATCGGTAGTGAAAAATAGTCAAGATCTTCTGTTCCTTACTCATATAAATAAATGGCTAAAATTTAATGAAATAATGTAGGAACAGAGTAAAGGACAGAAAATTCGTATCCAATGAGAAATCGAAAATATCAATAAATAAGTAAATAAATGAGCCAATAACCTATTTGGAATGGTAGAATGAGACTAAGTTAAGGCTTTTATGGTGCATATAAAGCATTCAACTGGAGCATTTAACCTTAGTGGTTGAGACAATGATATCTGTCAGATGTCAGATCGACAAGGTTCCCACTATTCTGGGCATCTACCACGCGGGACAGGACATGATAGCTAAACATTAACATGGTAAAAGTAAACATAAATTTTCTACATTTAGCGGACGACCAACCTTCTGAGTACTGTACTTGAACAAGTTGGACCAATGTACTGTTAAGTTGATCCTTCTAGGAATGCAATCTCAAAAGATTTGACGCAGTATTTGTGTAAATTTTTTTTATATCCTAATTTGACGAGTTCAAATTTCAACTCAAGCCCACTTTTTTTTAGTTTTTTTGTGTACAAAAGGAAATTACAAAATTAAATCAAAGTGCGCAGAAATACTGTGCCGTGTGCATCACTGCGGAGAAGCTCTTGGACACTAAAAGGGGGCTCATGAAGGATATGAAGGCCCAGAGTTAATCTGCTAGCGAGACAAGCGAGATAGTCTGCGCACTGGTTCTCTTTTCGAAAAACATGCTGGAGTTGAGTCATCCACTCCTGGTGCAACAGTTGGAGGATACCTGTCATCAAAAAAGAAACCTCTGTCAGTACGGTGGAGGGAGTAGAGAGAAGATTAATAATCTCGAATGAGTCCGCCTCGACAACCACCCGTCTAAATCCTAGGTGCCAAGCCAATGTGAGGCCTGAGTACACCCTTCGAGCTCTACAACTAATGCCAAGCCTGTCTCGAGGTAGTGCTAGAACCACCCTTTCCAGCCCCCATTTCAATCACAAATGAGCCCCCCAGCAAAACCCCTATGGGAGCTCGGGGCCACAGCTCCATCAGAATTGATCTTTACCCAGCCAACGGTAGGCTTAGCCAACCCCACGAAGGAACCCACTGGAAGGCCCTGCACTAGAAACACACAATTTTTCATGGCCCGAGCACAAGTGATCCATCCCACGTAATCCAGGATAGCCAGGTATCCCGCGACCGACCAAACAAAGCCTGGCTCAAACAAGCTGCTGTTTCGCCATTTCTAAAGGAACCAACAGATAACGCCAAAGATCGTGGTCCATGCAACCTGATGCACCAGCATATGCTTCGTAAGATTAGAAGTTAACCAGGTCGTCTCCTCCTGCTGGAAGAATCCCAGATCGACCATGTCGTGAGGAAATTTCCACCAAATAGCTTGCACTCGCAAACAGTCCCGTACCACGTGGATAGTTGACTCTTCCTATCCACAGAACTGACAACGGCTGTCGTGGGCAACATGACGAGTCACACACTATTGATTGGTCAGTAATCTCCGCTTAGCAACAAGCCAGAGAAACGATCTGATACGTTGCGAGCCAGCCCATTTCCAGATAATCCTTCACAGAGGATGCCGGTTTCTCGTGGGCAAACCCTCGATTAACTCGTAAGCAAACGCCACAATGAAAAGGTCGTGAGGGGTAAAATCTCACTGCAGACTGTCTGCCTCCAAAGTCGTTACAAGAGGACCGATATTCGCAAGAGCCAGGCAGAGAGTGCCTAGGAGGCACCGACGGAGCTACATGGGTGCATTGGGCCCTCCAAGGTTTTTTAAAAAAATTATTTTTAATATATATATATATATATGGACATAATTATTTAAGGGTCAGTGATGTACTGGACCTTCAAAATTTTAAAAAATAAATATTTAAGTCCTCCTATATTAAATTTCTAGCTCCGTTATTACCAGAAGATACTGCTGAAACTCCTGCCAGCTCCAACGGCGTCATCTGTCATGAGGACGGGCCAGCCCACTATGAAACACCAGTAACCTGAAGATTAGAGCTAAATTATTCAAGCTTAAACTCATTTTCCAAGTTGTTGACACTTTCTCGGGGTAATTCTTTTTAATGTAAATTTGAAATTTTATTTAATTTTATTAAAATATAAAGATTTTAATTAAATGTTGATAATTTTTAATTCATTGAAAATTTTTAATTCATTGTGAAATATAAACCAAAAGGTTGGTTAAATCTTTGTCATTAGCCAAGCATATGTGCAACGTTACATAAATTGAATCTATTTACATTATTATATATGTGAAATTTTTAATAAATAAATTTATATATTTAATTAAAATAAACAATTAACAAATTATTTCATTATACTTTGTTTGAAAGCTTAGAATCCTAGTTTATCAAATATTAAAATTTCATATATTGTTTAATATAAGTTGATATAATTTATATGACTATATAAGTTAGTAATATCAATTATGAAGGTAATATTTACAATAAATTAAAATTTAAACACTTAATATTTTAATGCATTTCTTATTAATATTTTAAAAGTTAGTATAATTTTGAATTTAATTTAATTTAATCATATCTACTTATGAAAAACCTTTAATAACAATATGGTGTATAGGACCTATATCAACTCTAAGTAGATATAGGTGGGTAATTACGTTAAGGAGATGTATAGCTTATATGGAGCTTTTTGACATGAAACTAAATTAGTTTTATGAGATAAATGCACTCTATCTCGCTTTCTTCTCTATCACTTTGTCCTGTAACTCTATGGTATAATTATGTAGTTTAGTGTTTCTATAGTTGTTATAGTCTTGAATGTATCCTTTGTTCTTATATATAGAAATTAATACACCAAGTCTTCACTCATTTGACATTTTGACAAACTTAAAAATCACATTAAAATATTTGGATACTTATGATCAACGTATAAGCATATTTATTAGTCTCCATATCCTACTCATTGTATAACTCATATTTTAAAAGATATTGATTCCATGAACCATATTTCCAATATTTCTTCATATGCATCTATAATCACAATTTTAGTATATAATCATCTTATAGTTTTGCCTTGGTTAAGAAAGCAAGAATATTAGGTTAAAATGATGCGTCCTACTTTTATCAAGTTTGCAATTATATTTATAACTCTAAAAAGTGTTTATAATTATAAATAAGTATTTTAAGATTTAGTGACAATTAAATACTTTTAAATTTATAATTAATCAAATTGGTAAGAATAAAAAGAGTTTTATACAATTATTTTAGATAATAATTTTTTATGCTTACTTGATTATTATAAAAGTTTCATTTACAAGGTCGTTAAGGATTGTTAACTTAGACAAGAAATCATCTTTGGATTATATAAAAATTGAAAGATAATTATCAATATTTTTAAAGAAAGGAAAAATTGTATAAAGGCTATACAAATATGCTTGAGTAACAAATGGATGTTTCTTACTCAAAGGATATACTTAATAGCTTACTTTCTCAATCTTTGGTGCTTATATAGTGAAGATGCATATACAAGTGTTTATATCATGAGCGATATTTTATATGATTAAGTGAAAAGTTGTTTTCTTCTTATGAAAAGCAATCAAAGGTGACAAATAAAATTAAATTGTATCGTGAAGATTCAAATAGCATCTCCGGACCATTTATAAAGATAGATCTTATTATGAAAAAATGTAGCCTAGTAAATTTTTACAATTTTAGTTTCATTCTATACTTATTGACAACATATTTTTATATCTTGATCATAACTGTTAATTTAAAATCCATATGAATGGTTGAGATTGTTTGGCAAAAGTGTTCCAAAGTTAAAAAAATTTACTATTAGATTCTTCAGTCAAATAATTTATGCACTAGGTTGCGAATATAATCAATGAATTTTTGAACGTATTCATGCTAGGAAATGAAAATATTTTGAAACATTATAGACTTATTGATCTTCTTTACATTACTTATAATATGAGAATAAATAATATGTATTTTATTTAATAAATTTTATTTTTAATAATTATATTTTATCATGATTTTATAAACTTTGCCTAGTAAGAAGAGAACATATAATCAAGTTAATATTAGTTATATTGAGCATACTGATTTTTCTGTAAAAGCAGAAGATATATCAATTGATCTCAGTTACATTAATTTTAAAACGGTGATTTATAAAAAAAATGTGTTTGTTGTAACGAGTGAATTAAAAATACATATTGATGGTCATTTCGATGTCTTATTAAGTTATTTTAGACATATTTAAAAAATTAAAAGTATAATGTATTGCATTAGAAAACAATTTCATACATTATTTATTTATAACTTATTTAAATGCAATAGAAAATATTGATGCAAATATTTTTTAATGAAAGCATTATAAATTAGGTGTACAAATGGTCCAAAAAAGACTTGCAGCCCACCGAAAGAATAGTTATTAATTAGCTAAAACAAAGTGAAGAAAAGGATCCACACAAAGCAAAAGCTGAAGCCTTTCACTCGTCAGTCAGCCTCCTGCTCTCCCTGTCCACAAATGCAAATTAAACTCCAATTCTATGAATTACCATTCTTTTAAGTGTGAAAGTAAGTAAAGGAGGTCACCATGTAATTTAATGTACTTTTATTATTATTATAACTTATTAAAAAAACATTTTATAATATTAAAAAATTTAAAACAAATCTTTTTTAAAAGCCAGTCAAAATATATATTTGAACAAAAGTTATTGTATTGTTAATTAATATGCGTGAAAATGAATATATATAAATAATCTGACTTAATTTCATTGGCAATCTTTGGAAATAAACATTTAATTGGTTAATTTAAGGTTCTTAAATTCAAGTTTGAATTAAAAAAAGTTAACAAATTCAAGTGTAAACTTGTATATATAAACTCAAATTCTATTAGACTTCAGATATAATTAAAAGATTTTAAATTAGACTTAGTTTATAAATTTTTATAATTTTAATTTTTATAATTTAATAAATTTTTAATAAATAACTTGATAATAAAACTATTTTTATCAAATAAGAATTAAGGATAACAAATTTTGACCCATGAACTTAAATTTAATTGTTTTTAATAGGTCAAGGTCAGGCTCATACTAACTCGAAACTTAATTATTCTAAACAAAACAACATCATATTACATACAAGAATTTAGCCTCAGTAAATGTGAACCTAAACAACCCAAACTCAGATCCAATTTAAGAGTTTAGCCTCAGTAAATGTGAACCTAAACAACCCAAACACGGATCCAATTTAAAAAATAAATTATTATATATTTTTAATTTTTAAAAAGTTATTTTTAAAAAATTGGCCTCCTATTGTCATCCTAATAAGGCTGTCCTTATTTAACAAAAATTAGAGACAATATCTTTAACTTACATTCTTGGGGGTTGTGAACTTCACAAACTTGCTCTTGCCCTTCACATTAATTCCATTAGATGAGTGGTGTCCTATATACTTCCTGACGTGCTCTCTCACGAACTTCTCGTAAACGTAAGCTGCCCCTCTGAACTGTGGCAGAACCAACCATCCCACCATTAGAAGTTTCACCGTATACCAGATCGGAATCCTGAAGATTGAACCCGCTAATGAGTGATAAGAAATTAAGGAAATTAAGATTCTTTTGAATAAATCTGTTGAACATTTATCCGAATTTTACCACTCTAAGATGGGTTGGAGTAGCATCTCGGATAGAGTCAGAAACGAATATATGATCCAGTAAGCAAGCCACTGCTCGTCGTCCTCTCTTGAAGGACTCTCCATGGTAATCGCCGATGCATATCTTTAGAAGAAACAAGAAAATGATTGATCTCCTGGTCCTCAAAGAAACAAAACAAATAGAACAAACCAAGTTTTTGTTTATCTGGGTCATTGTTTTAGCAACTTACAAGGGATATAGCAGCATCAAGACAGGCCTGCATGTGATGAAACAAGCAAAAGTAAAGATCTATATCGGGAAAACAAGTCAAGAACTAATCCGATCAAGAGCAAGCAAGCAAGAATCACCCAGATGCGGAGTGAAGGTGAGTGAGCAAAGTCCAAAAGTAACCCATGTTTCTTTCTTCTTCTTCCTGATTTCTTGTGTCTTGAACAAACGAACTTCTGGACGAATAAACGACAAAATGGGGAAGATAAAAGCTGACGAACGAGGAAATCGGTTTAGCCGCCAGTTTCAGGATGGTCGGTAAGATTGAGGAGGTGACAGTGATTTATATTCGAAGAGTTCAGGACACGTGGCGACACTGGAAAGTAATGGCATTGGATTCTTCTGCCTTAAACGTGTCGCACTAGGTTTAACAGCAGTACCGACCATTACAACAGTGATCTCGAGTTGTGTATTAATTAAGGTTTGTTAATGGCGAATAATTATTGTTTTCGATGAGGGAAAAGACGGGATTCGTTTCTTTTCTCCGACGACAAGACATGTGTTGATGTTTTGTAGATGCAGTGGGTCGCTGGCAGCTGCAATAAGACATCAGGATTAGTGGTTCTGATCCTTTGTCTAATTACTCTGTTTAACTCTAAGTTGGAACAGAATATCTTTATAGTTAACAGATTATTGCTCATTTCTTGTAACCCTCTTTTTTGGATGAGCTTTTTACAGGTTAATAAATAATTTTTTTCATCACAAGAATCTTTTTTAAGAAAATGGGTGTTTGGTTGTAAAATAAAAAAGGTATTTCTTTAATAGATATAACTTTTTTTACACTTAAAATATAATTTTTTAAGAATCTCAAATTTGAAGCTTTTTAAAAAATAATTTTTTAAGTAAATTTTTCAGATCAATTAATGAGCCTATTTTTAGTCCTTTTTTCCTTATGTTTTACACATAATTTTCACAATGCTCACAAACTCAACTTCTCGTTTATTATGTATTTAACTATTTACTCAATTTAGATATTTGTTTTAAGATTTATATAATATTATTTAACATTTTTATATGTTTTAATATTTATTTTCGATATTAGTTTATTTACGTTATAATCTATATAAAAGATTTGGTTAGATATATTTTCATTTATGTTTCATATGTTTTAAATTTATATTATAATTAATATATTGTGCTTTGCATATCGTTTAATATACTTTAAATAATATTTATATACAAAAATAATTTTTAGTACAAAATAACATATAGTTAAAATTAAAAGTGTTTTTAGTTTTATATTGTCAAACAGTCTACTGTAAGAAGTTTTTTCAAAAAGTTCATTTTTTAAATAATAATAAAACAGACAACTGATTTTTTAAAAAAATTATTCTAAAAAAAGCTCAACAGAAAAAAAAAATTCTACTAACAAAAATTTTATCGGCATAAACTCAATCAAACGTAGACTTGTACAGGCTTTAAGAAATAAATTAACGCTTACCAGAAGAAGCACTAAGCTGGTTTGAGAATTGACGGCCCAGTTCTTCA
>JANVCL010000007.1:23006539-23017847 GCA_026546855.1 Erythroxylum incrassatum | reverse complement strand
AGGGAGGGCAACAAGCGGAGGGAGGGCGACGGACGGTATAGAAGAGAGAATACAGTGAGACGAAGGTCGGGGCTGGGGGTCGATATTTAGGGTTAATTTTTTCTTATTTGCAAATTAGTCCCTAGGATTTTTTATTTTTGCGAAATTACCCAGAATTTTTCGGTATCTGCAGTACCGGCCGGTACCGACCGAAAACGACCGGTACCGGACGAAATTTTGTCCCGGTAAGTTTGCACCCGTTTCGGTACCGGCTTCCAGCCGGAACGGAGCGGTATTCTATTAATTGTCTGTAGAGTTCTCATCTAACTTAATACTTTCAATAACGACAATAATTTTATACAAGGTTATACTGAGCTGATACCGCTAAACTTTTAATATTGTCTTTCGTCCTCACAACTCGTAAAGTATTTAACAACCTAATTTTTATCAATTTGCTAATAAAAATGACCATTTTTTAGAATGAAAGATTTAAGGGTTAAAGACATTATAGTTAATAGGTTGAAGCTTTAAAGTTTAAAAGATTCAATAAAAATTTTAAGGTTGAGTCGATTAAATCAGTTAAAATTTTTAATCATCGCATATAATTCAATAAAATAATGTTATGGTATTTTTAGGAATGGTGAAATTTCAAGACATACTAATTTTTATCAATTTGCTAATAAAAATTACCATTCTTTGGAATGCAAGATTTAAGGGTCGAAGACATTATAGTTGATAAGTTGAAACTTTAAGGTTTAAAGGATTCAATCGGTATTATACTATCATAAAATTAGATAAAAATTGAATAAAATTTAAAAATTTAAAATATAATTAAATGAGATTGTCCTTACTCATCAAAAATTTCGAAGTTTAATTGTAAAAAAGATATTGTTAAACAAAAATTAATTGATTTATTTTAATTTATAAGAATTTATTAATTTACCAAAATTATCCAATTAATTAATAAATTAATTGACTTTTAATAATAAGAGTTATAAAAATAAATCAAACCGAAATCAACCATTAGACAATTTAAGCTTTTCATTTGATTTTGGTGTCCACCCTGAGTTTCCCATCCAGTTGATTGTTTCGAAAAGTAACGTAGTCAGAAGCAGAACATAATAATTTTAATAATTAAGTCATTAATTTAGGGAGTGCTTGGTTGATAGGGTTGAGAAAAAGTTACCGGGTAAAGAATGAAAAGTGGGTGGTTGGTTGTTAATTATCATTATAAGTGCAATAGTTTGATATCTCACTTTTGAGAAATCCTCTATATCCTACATTTAGTAGATGAATGAAATTCATTCCTTAGTAGTAACTCTTTTTTTTATTAATTTTTAATACTAATTAATTAAACACTATTAATTAATTAAAATAATATTATTAATTTTTATTAATTACATTATAATTAATTAAAATATAATTAATTAATTTTAAAAATAAATTTTTATTTCTTAATATTTTTTAAAAAACAACTATATGAATGGTAATAATATTCATTTCTTTTTTTAACTAACGATCATAATTATAATGATAATATCTATTCTTATTTCTAACTATATTCATTCCATTTCTATTATCATTTTTCATACAAATTGCTGCTTTCTTAGTTCATAAGAAATTATTAAAGATAATTTGAATTTGTTAAACATTAATTTCAAATTAGTTAGATGTATAATTCACATGTTAAGATATAAAAAGGTTCACAAGTGCAACATTGGCAAGAGATCAGGCAAAAAAGTATTGGCAATCCTACGGATGTTTACAAGACACTTACTTTATGACCTTTGTCAGTTTGGTTACTCTCCCCCACAACCACCACCTCATCATTTCTTTCACAAGTGGCAACCATCTTTTAATTTTAATAATTAATTTAATTTTAACTTTAAAATAAAATAAATTTTAATTTATAATTATTATTAAATATAATTTAAAATTAAAATATATTAAAATTTTAATTATTATTGTATAAATAAAAATTAATTATTCAATTTTTTAATTTTAACATAATATTTAAATTTTATGATAAAATGTTTATTTTTAAATTTTATATAATATATAATTATTATCAGTAAATAAATAATTGATACCAATTTTATACCGTATTAAAATTAAATTAGATACCAACTTTAATTCAATATGATCAAGAACTATGTGATGTGGCTTAATAACAAGAGGAAAGAAAGGTCAGTTTGTTAAATGTCTCTCGGGTTTTTCTATATCAAATTATAATCATCTTATTGCTAAAGCTATCACATTCAAAGAAACTTTATCTCGGTTGATACAATCTGGCTTTATGTTAGTTAAGGTCGAAACAAATTATCTTTAATTAGTGCAAAGGTTTCATAGATTCAAAACTGACATTAATGAGTTGGGAATAATACTAAAAAAATGTAAATTAACAGCATGTATTTTTCAATCCTTTACATTTAAATGAATTCCATACAGTAGCCCACTTTTTATCTAAATTAGCTACAAAATATCCTAATAAGCTTAGTTGTGACATATCACCTATGTTTTTGTTAAATATTCTGAATTGTGATGTTGTTTCATCTCGATCAATAAATACCTTTTCTATTGAATAAAAACTTGGTATTTCGTCACACTAAAAGCTGCACTAATTCATATAATAATGCACGTATGGCAATCCATTTTTTCATAAAGTTGAATGTAGGAGATGACAAAAAGAAAAGTTGGCAACTTGCTTTATTTAGAGGTGGCCCCAAAGTTGGACACTTTGAGCTCATATATTACGTAAATCCAAAATCCTTTTTAAAATCTTTATTTAATATTTAATTTTCTAAATCAAGTATTTAAAATTTTAAAAATAAAATAATTTTACATTCCGTTAATACATAATAATTAATGTGTTTGTTATAAGAGGTTAAAAATTTATGTTGTTATCTAATCTTCCAACCAGGAGATTATAATGTCACGTGACAAGTGAGTCTTACTTTTATGGATACTAACAATAAATCTGTAGTAATGAGACGTAGGTCTTATTTG
The DNA here is from genome assembly GCA_026546855.1 of Erythroxylum incrassatum. Lineage (NCBI taxonomy): Eukaryota > Viridiplantae > Streptophyta > Magnoliopsida > Malpighiales > Erythroxylaceae > Erythroxylum > Erythroxylum incrassatum. The sequence continues at coordinate 23,014,862 of JANVCL010000007.1, read as the reverse complement.
GCAAATAACGGATTGCATTAACTGTTAATTGATTCTATTAATTGATTTGACAACTAATAACATCAGCTATTTATTAACGATGTTTGGTTAAATTAGCTATTTAGTGTTAACTGTTAATGTGTAAAATATCTTATAAGAATATAATTTAAAAGAATTATAAGGGCATAAATATTATATTTTTAGTATATTATTGAATATTCTTATAAAAATTTAGATTTAAATATTTAATTTTATAAAAATTAAGTTTATAATTTTAAAAAACATAATAATAATAACACGGGAAAGTGAAAAGAGCCACCCTGAGTTCTATAAGTAGTGCTGACACAACTCTCTACATGGCTAATCTCATCATAATACCAACACAAAAGGGCAACTCGGTTCGATTTCCATTAAACACACCTACAAGGAGGGGCGAGGAGCCTTAATTGTAACAAAGCCCCGACTCGGATTAGTCAGCCCAACAGATTTAGATGCCAGTGGTGTAAACCTAAAAGGGAGAACTCCATGTGCCGATAACCTTAGGAAAGTATGATAGTATAACTGTATAAGAATCTGTCAGTCTACTATAATTTGAGTTCTACTGAGGCCGCTCCCATGAACTGAATCAAACATTTTGTACTGGCAAATTTGTCAGGATGCTCAAGAACATTTAGTTGGTGCAGAGGTTTCACAGGATCTGATCCCAATCTAAAGCTCATCCTAGTTTTCGTGTCATTTCAGTTACTGTCAACTGTTTTAAGAGAAACCTTTTCTTGTGCTAGTCGATCCTATTGATTCATATGGTTCTGTAGCAGTAAAATTTGGATTTGAGCTAGCTAACGTGGATTTTTAGACTCCAAATTTTCTACATAATATTATGGTATTTTATTGTATCCAATAAATCTCAACTATTTATTTATGTAGGTCCTGCATAAGATTAGTATGAGGCCCGCAAAATAAATGACTGAAATTTCATGAGACAGAATAAGACAGAGTAAAACTGAACAGAAAATCTGAACTCTATTTTTTATGCCAAATAAGGTTAAAATACGATATTACGCATAGAAGATCTAAATCCGAAAATTTGAGAAGGTGCAGGTGTTGGGTACGTGATTACTTCTGTCAGTTTTGTTGATTCAATATGCTTCAATTCATCTAATTCACATACATAAATATATCGATGAAATAGATTAGAACATATTAGAATAGCAAAGATGACACAGCTGATCACGTCCTTCTTACACTTGCACCTTCTCAAATCTTCTGATTTAAATTTTCTCTGCGTGAATGAGATGAATTGGAATAAAATTAGAATTATAAACTAACATAGGTGATTTCGTGAACGTATGGATGAGATAGATTAGAAACAACAATACTGGCATAGATAATTTCATTTGATGTACACGTGCAACGGAGTTTTCAAAGATCAATGTGAAAACGTATAGTTATCAATAAAATCATGATACAAATGACATACAGTTAAAGGAAATTTTAATTGGATTGGTACTAAGATATAAAATCTTCTGTAATTCTATTTATTTTTGTATATATTTTAATTAATTAAAAGATGTAATAAAGTATCAAAAAATTACAAAGGATCTTACACTAATTATTTAAACATAATTTATTATTAAAAGGGTTAATTATAAAAAGTTAAAATTGTACTCAATTTTATAATATTAACCGGAATTTTTAAAAATGGTACTAAAATGCTATAACTTTCAATTTTCAGTAACAAGGTTCGATATTAAATTTTTCTTAATACTAATCACAACATTAAATTAATATTTTTGTCACATGTTGTATTTATATTATGAATAATTTTATTATCTAAAGAATTAAAAACATCAAAACCCTAAAATAATTATACACTCCTTCTTATGTTTTATTTCATAATTATTTTAGAGTGTTTGATATTTTAAATAATAAAATTTGTACATGATACAGATATAATAACTAGCAGTCACGTAACAAAAATATTGCTCTAATGTGATTTGTCCCGTCAATCCGTCATCCACATTAATATAAAACTTAATGTCAAATTGTATTCATTAAAAGTTAGAAAATTGGAACATTTTAGTTTTACTTATACAAGTTTGAGTAATTATTACAAAATTGAGTAAAGTTTGAAATTTTTTATAATCAATATTTATTTAAAAAAATGCGTCATATCTAAATTATCACTTATTTATTACTCAAAATCATATGTCAATTTGTTAAACTAAGTCAGCAACAATTTGGCAAAAACTATTTGAACAATTTTAAAAGTACAAAATATATTAAAATAAATTACGATAAAAAGTGTTTAACAAATAAATAAAACAAAAAACTCTTATCCACAATCTTTTCTCACACATTTATGGAATTATAAATTTTCGAATATATAGAACTTTTATTCTTAAGTAAATTTTCGAATTTATGACTACTTTTTAAATAATTCATAAATTATGTATTTATGCATACAAGACCCTTTTCGATGCTAATTGCTCCTTATATGGACACTACTTAATTAAAAAATCTAATTAGTTATAGATGTCAATTTTTTATTATATAAAAAAAATAATCCCTCATGTTCCTTGTCGAAAACATGACATCACAGCCTCATCTTAGCTCAATCCTTGTCTTCTTATCTCTTTCTCTGATATGATGAGGAGATAATGAACCAAAACCATACCCTTTTGTTGGTATCCTTCTCATTCCATTGCTTTCAGGAATACAACCAAAAATGCTCGATAAAAAGTGTCAATTCCTGTGATGAAAGCCACTTTCCAAGCTAATATTATTTAGATCACTTAAAAGCCACTATCTTTATCTTCTTTCTTTCTTTAGGTAGATGCTGATTGCTGCAGAACCAGCTCACAGAAACAAATTTCTGGGTCCACGATCTAATCATTTCCTCAAATCTGACATTCTTTTCACTTCCAACCCACCTGTTTTGCTATTGGATCAGTTGAATTAAACCCATCAAATTAATTATTTCTTTCAACTTGTTGCTTGAAACATGTACTTTACAATGATCGCAGTCTGGAGAGATATAGTAATATGCATCTTTATTCGTAATCCTATCTTATAACAAATTCTATAGAAATGGAGAGAAAACAAGGTTGGTGTTTATATGCTTCACTGTAACATTTATATCATTATTCATACAGTTATATATATGAAAAGTTAAAAAAGGGGGAAAAAGGTACAATGCCTTGCAAAATTCTACAGTTTATCAGCAAATGACACTTTTATCCAGATGGTACAGAAAAGGAGAAGGCACATGAGAGATGGATGTATATGCAAATTTATCAGCTGGTTTTGTCCCCAAAATCCAATCTCAGCCACACGGTTTTGAGCTTTCCTTTACATAACAGAACATGCATTGGGGTTCTCATCACTGAAGATCTGAGGAGGGTATGCATAAAACTCCACTGCATACCTTGGTGGGTAATAGTAATACTCATTTTTCCTCAGCTCCACAACTGTGTTCTCACCTGTTGGCTTACCTTCGGTTTCACTTTCTTTTTCTTTCTTGTCCTGACTCTCTTCTTGCTCGCCACCTTTCTTTTGTTTGTCATCACCTTCCTCGCCTTTTTTCTCTTCTTTGGATTCTTTTCCTTTATCTTCCTCCTTCTTCGCTGGCTCTTGATTCACTATCTCCGCGTGCTTGCCTGTTCTCTTGTGCACGTACTCGATTAGTTTTGAAGGGTCGAACACTCCCTTCACCGTCACCTGTGAGCTCTTTAGATCTGGTTCAGCTGATTCCACACCTATGCAAAGAACAAGAATTTCCCACATCAGATTTGGTTATTTAATGCAAATTTTCGCGGATTATTTGAAATTGGTCGAGTTTCAAGGGAAATATTTGACTCTAATTGGACAGAATTGAATGGAATCTTGAATAAAATAATCCAAAGATTGTGTTGATTTCGTGGATTGGTAAGGGAACAAGTTTCTTTTTTAAGAGATTCAAAGGTAGAAAAAACATTTTCTTTCTACATGAAATTAAAACAAAAAGAAAAGATCTTTGTAGGCCGAAAAGAAAATGATGACCAGAGAGTTGCATGAAGCAAAGGGTCCCAAAAAAGCTCGTACCTTTCATTCTCTGTATCCGTTTCTTGAGTTGCATGGCACAAGCTTCGCAATGCATATAAACTTTCAACACCACTGTGATCACCTGAGGCTGCGAACACAATCAAGAAATGAACAGAAACAATAAATCCACTCAACTTGGCTGCAACCAAAAAAAAGAAAGAAAGGAAAGACCATGGAAGAGAACTCAAAAAACCTCTTCTTTCTTCTCCTCCGGCTTAGGTTCCTCCTTCTTTTCAGCTTTCTTCTCCTCCTCAGACGGCGGTTTCGGGATCGGAGATATGAGCTGCACCTGTCTGTGACTCTTCCTCTGAACTCTGTCCAAAACTTTCAACGGATCAGCTTTCTCTCCCTTCACAATGACTTTGCTAGTCTTACAATCAGTAACCACATCTTCAACACCTGAAATTTAAAGAACAAAGAAACCCCATTAAAAACTAGGCATTACAAGGAACAAGCAAGCAAAAGGAATGGATATGAACACAAAGAACTCACCTTCAAAGCCCTTGAGGCACCTACGAACCTTGCGAGCACAGCCCTCGCAATGCATGTAGACTTTAAGCACTATTTCTTGCGGTGGGGGAGGTGACTCATCTTTGGCTTCCTCTGGCTTTTTCTCTTCCTTTTTGCCTTCAACTGCTTTCTCCGCTGGCTTTTCTTCGTCCTTTTTCTTCTCTTCCTCTGGTTTGGCTTCTTCTGGTTTCTTCTGCTCCATTTTCTTCTCCTCCACTGCCGGTTTCTTCTCCTCCTAAAACAACCTCAAAATCAGAACCAAAACACAAAGTTCAATACATTTAAAAGCAAGTTACTGGTTAGATAAATGATGAAAAAAGTACAGAGATTTTAGTGTTTCAAGACCTCCCCCATTAGGATCTAGTTTCTTCGGGATTCTAAGTTCAGAGAGTGGCGTTGAGTCGATGTGCTATGAAAACCCTCTCTCGCTGTCTCTGGGAGTGTGTGTAGTCTTATTTTTGTAAAGAGTTTAGGCTTAGTTAACTCACTTCAGTTTCTTCTACACCATACCTATGGCTATGGCTGCCTATGGACTTTCTCGCTTAGGACCATCAGATCTAGAGTAATATTTATCATCGTCACCGCTTACGTGGCTTTTTATAAGGGGCACGTGCATCGGAGTAGGCACTTCCTTCCGACAAATGTTGCCTCGAGGTTTTTACATGTCTTATTTTTTTCCCCTCTTTTCAAATTTAAATTTCTCCAAAAATGTTTTACCAAAATTTAAATTATTAAAAATATGAACTTGCGCTTAATTTATTAAAAATTAAATTATTAATTTATCAATAAAATTTAAAATATATATTTAAAAATAACATTAACACCAACGATAACAATATCCAAAATTTAGTAATATATAACCTTACTTCTGATTAATAGAGAGACTACTTCTAACTTAACATCGGTGAAAATTTTCTTGAAACAGAGAGCTCAAAAAAATTTAATAATATGCAATCTTAATCTTAGTTAGTAAAGATGTTATTTTCAACTCAAGGGGTGTGATTGAGTGCCAAGAAACTCATCTACCCTTAATTAAAAGTTAGAAATTTGATCCTTAATTTTTAGTATGTAGCAACTTTAAATTCTTGAGTTAGCTGTCCTATCTTATAAGGTATCTTTCTCTTAACGAAGGGATTAGTCATTAGATCCGCTAATAGATACTATGGTCGAAGACCAAAAGATGCTGCTTCCAACTTAAATTACTTATTTTTTTGATTTATTAGATAAGGAACAACCAGTGTTTAAGGTTGGTGAGATTCATTGAAGTTCCGTTAAGGCCACGCAGGGTTTTCAAGTTCCAGGCAGGTCTGCTGTACGCGCGCAGTAAATTTGAAGCTGTTTCAAGCGTTGATTAAAGAAAGATGAAGCGGTTCACAATGGACGAGCTTCGTCTGGACAAGAATTCCAATAGATTATGTAAACCAATAGTATCCCATTATTTCTGGAGATTTGATCTTCTGTTTTGGTTATAATCAGTATTTTAAAACTTGGATCGAACATTGTACCGAAAGTTTTACTAGTTATCGGTTCGACCGATTCAACTATGTAATAATTATATTTAATTATACATAATATTAATAATATTAAAATTACAAACTATATCAAATAATATTAAAAAATAAAAAATTTATTGAACCAGTGGTTGATCTGGTCGAACTGAACTGGTTCGACCGGTTTTGACCGGTTCTTACTGATTCAATTGAGAACCAATTTTTAAGAGTGAACTAGACCAAATAGCCGACCGGTCACCGATCAAACTGGCTGGTCCGGTCCGGTTTTTAAAACTATGGTTATAATAGTCTTATTATATTTTATTAAATTTTATTCATATATTTATACATAGCCACACATATTTATATGGATGAGATTTAATAAAATAAAGTTGGAACAGAATAATTAGAATAGAATATCTTATGTTTTATTTCTATCATAACTTTCAAAAATGGGAAATTATCATTAAATATTAATTCCTTATTCTCCTAATTCTTTATATTTTTATTTATTAAGCTAACCTTAAAGCATTTTTTTTCAAACTATCAACTTAAAAATTTTTAACTTTAAAAATCGAATCCTAATTTCTTATTTATGTTATAATTATAAGATTCATAAGCAATAATTAAAATTTTAAAATTTTATAAATAATTAGTGACTAATTACAATATAGTGTAAATGATTAAAAAAATTCGACTGGTTCAATTGTAAAAATCTTAATTGTCTAACTTTTCGATTTGGTTTATAAACTTTTAGTTCGATTCAATTTATTAACTCTTGTTGTTAAAAATTAACTAATTTATTAATTATTTGATCAATTTTTATAAACTAATAACTTCTTATAAATTAAAATAGATCAATTAAAGTATATCGTTTTTAATTTAACTTTAAATTCTTTGATAAATAAGATAATATTTTTTAATATTAATTAATTTTGTTACAGTCTAATAATGATGACAAAGATACCTTCAATTTCCACTTGATCTCTTGAATTTAAAATTTTGAGATACAGATATAATTAAGGGTTTTGATTAGTTTAATTTGTCTTAGATAAATAACGAAAGTGGTAAACATAATGTAGGCCACTCGTATTCAGAATCAATCAACCAAACAGGATGGGCATGTGATTCGGTATATCTGTCCTCGGAACTCTTAAAATTTGGGGAGGCCCATACTCACATGCAAGGCATGATGGTCCAATCTTGTAATGTGGACTTCTCTTTCATGTGAATCATAGTTTATTACTTAAAAAATTATATAAATTTTAAATATATTATTTTTATCTGTTTTAAAAGAATAATAATTTTAAGTTCTATCAATATAAAAAACATAGTCGTAATCAAAATACATTTCATTTCCTTTGGACAAATGTATTTATATGTGATATTAGTTGAATAGTTAAATATTATAAATTAAAAAAAAAGAGGTGAAAATTTTTATAAATATATAAAAAAATTAATAATTTATAAAAATATTTAAATTAAATGATTAATAAGTCAATCTAAATTTGAGACTTGTAAATCAATCTTCTTCATCATTAAAAGTTTAAATGAGTGTTATCCAATACTTTTAATACAATTTATTGAGGCAATGTGTATAAGCTAAATGTCCATCATCTTTGATAGCAATTTTTATATGTATCTCAAAAATTTATCTATATCTCAATCAAATTGATTTTTGCTGAGAAGATTAGATAAACTTATCAGTTGTATTGTAATCTCTGTGATCTTATTCATAGTATCAAAGTCTACACTCAACTCGTTTAAACATCTTTTTTTTCTTCCAATTATACACAAGTTCATAGCAACTCAAAACATCCATAGAAATTTTAGTATATAAATTTAGGAACTTAATATCCATTATCAACACATAACTACAATAATGGAAAGTGTGAGATCCCACATCAGTTAGAGAGGAGAACGAAGTATTTCTTATAAGAATATAGATACCTCTATCCACTAAGACGCATATTCCTAAAAGTGGGAAGTGCAAAACCGTGAGGGATTTAGCCCTAGGGGCAACCCAAAGCAGACAATCTCTATGGGCGGGTGGTCTGGGTTATTAAAAATGGTATCAGAGCTGGTTTCCAAATCGTTGTGCCAACATAGGATGCTGAGCCAATGTTATGAATACCGTACCGGCCTCGGTACCGGATTGGGCTCTGGAACGGTACTGTACCAGTACCAGTCGGTACCGGGTACCGTTTCGGGATATTTTTTAAATTTATAAAATAGTCCCTAAACTTTTTCAAAATTGCAAAATA
>JANVCL010000007.1:22988917-23003796 GCA_026546855.1 Erythroxylum incrassatum | reverse complement strand
GAGACCACCGGAGAAGACGAAGGCGCGAGCAGACCACTGGAGAAGACTAAGACGCGAGGGATGAGGAGGAGGACGACGACGACCAGACGATGCAGGAGGCGAGGGAGCGGCGACGATCTGAGAGGGAGAGAAGACGAAGAGAGGTGAGGCAGTGAGAGTGAGAGGGAGACTGAAGTCGGGGGGTGATTTTTAGGGTTTTATTTTTGGTTTTTGCAAAAAAGTCCCTCGTCCCTTTTTTTTTGCGAAATGGTCCCCAATTTCACCGGTAATAGTGGTACCGGCCAGTTCCGGCCGGTACTGACCGGAATTTGGTCACGGTACATTTGAACCCGTACCGGTTCCGGATTCTGACCGGTACGGTACGTACCAGCCAGTATCGGCCGGTACGGAACGGAATTCATATCATTATGCTGAGCTCTAAGGGAGGTGGACTGTGAGATCCCACATTAGCTGGAGAGGAGAACGAAGTATACCTTATAAGGTTATGGATATTTCTCCCTCCCAGTCGCATGTTCCCAAAGGTGGGAAGAGCAAAATCGTGAGGGGTTTGACCTTAGGGGTAACTTAAAGCGGATAATATCTGTAGGCAGGTTATCTGGGCTGTTACACAACCAACCTTTAATTTTTTTAAACCATCCACCCAATGTCAAATATATTGGAAGTGGCGTCATATTGTAAACTGTTGTTGTTTTCAGTATTTTGAGTCTAGGAATTGCCCAGTTGGATCCCTCTCTGATTTTCCCTCCCTTAACACAACCTTTTCTACTATGAACATATATGACACTAAAGACAATCTGCATTTTCTCTCTTATGATATTGTTGAATAGTTACTTAATATTAATGCCACTATACACATGACACCTAAACCTCATCGTAGACTCTATAACTACATATAATGGTTAAAACCAAGTAATTGTTGGTAATGGTCACACTCCTCCAATTTGCTTTATAGGTCTTGTTATATTTCTTACACAAATTCGCCCATTTCATCTTCATAATGTTTTAGTCATTCCACATCTCACTACTAATCTTTTATCTATTACTAAATTTGTCACTGATAATTCATGTCTCATTAAATTTAATCATTTTCGTTATGTTGTGAAGGATCTTCAAACCAAGATGCAACTCCTTATGGGTTCCATCTACAATAATCTCTATCCAATGAAGATTCCATTGACTTTCAAAATCTTGTTGCTTACATAATCATCCCAACTTTATGAAACCTTCGGCATCAATGTCTTAGTCACGCATTTTGATGTAAACTTTCTAAATTATCTAAGCTTTTAAGCGTGTGTTCAAATATCATAACTCCTTGTACTTTTTGTCTTTAAGGAAAAATTGTTCGTCTTCCTCTTTCACCTTGTTCTCATCAATTTACCATACCCTAACAACTTATTTATTGTGATATTTAGGAACCTTTCCCATCTTATTCTTTTTCCGTTTGTAGTTATTTCATTATTTTTATTAATGAATTTAGTCCATATACCTAGATATTTCCTCTTGTTCATAAATCTCACGCTCTGCATATTTTTCAAGCTTTCAAAATCACAAATGAAAACTTATTTTTCCACCACTATTAAAACTTTCAATGTGATGGAGCCCATGAACTCATCAAAGATGCTTTTATCCAATACCTTACTAATAACGGTATCACTTACCACATTTCTTACCCCTACACTACTCAACAAAATGGTTTTACCGAAAGCAATATTCGTCATATCACTAAAACAGACCTCACCCTTCTTCTTCATGTTTCTGCTTCCAAAGTCTTTTGGTTTGAAGCCTTGTCCACTGTTGTCTATCTCATCAACCAATTACTCTCTCCTATCCTCTATAATAAATCCCCTTATGAATCTCTATTCAACAGCCCACTAAACCTTTCTACTTCAAGAGTTTTTGGATGTGCTTGTTTTTCCTTTCCCTGGCTCTACTCGCCTTGATAAATTAACAACCAAATCCACTCTATGTGTCTTCCTTAGATACTGTTCTTAGTATAAAGGATATCGATGCTTTGATCTTTAAATCTCCAAACTTTAAATTTTCTGCCATGTTCATTTTTTTTACCATGAGTTTCTTTATGCTTCTTCTCCACTAATACACTTTACATCCTCCACCTCCATACTTTGCTTATTTCCCTTACCTTTCAATGCACCTCCTCAAACCTCCTTACCACTCTCCTTTGTACATTCTCCAACTTCACATCCCCTACCACCATCTACCCATCTTGTGATCACATGGACTCATGATCAAACTTGTACTCCTCACTTTTTTTTACTACATCATTTACTTTATGCTTACTACTTATTCTCTTGACCCTACCTTTTTTTACCTAAACCAATAAATTTCCTCACTGGCGTCAGACTATGCTTGATAAGTTAAACATTTGGACTCTTGTTCCTCCTCCTTTAAATGCCAAAATTGTAAGTTGTAAATGGGTGTTTAACACTAAATGAAATCTTGATGGCACTATTCAATGCTATAAAGCTCGATTGGTTGCTAAAGGTTTTCAACAAGTTTCTGATGTTGACTACACTGACATTTTAGTCCTGTTATTAAACCCACTCCCACTCCCACTCCCACTCCCCTCATCCTTACCCTTCCTTTTTCTAAAAATTGTCAGCCCGTAAACTTGATGTAACCAACGCCTTTCTTCACGGTCATTTAAATGAACAAGTCTTTACGTCCCAACCCCTTGGTTTTTAAGATCATCACCATCTTCATTGTGTCTGTCATCTTCACAAAGCCCTGTTTGGTCTCAAACAAGCTCTTAGAGCTTGGTTTTATCTCCTAAGTCAAAAACTTTTTGACCTCCACTTTACTTCATCCAAACCTGATCCTTCCCTCTTTATTCATACCACTTTCTCTCGCACAACCTTTGACTTGGTTTACATGGATGTTATTTTAGTTACAGGTTTGCCCCTTATTTCATTTCCATCATTATCCAAAATCTTCATTTACTTTCTCCATTAAAGACTTAGGTCTGCTACATCATTTTCTTACACTTGAAGCCAATTTAACATCCATTAGTTTTCTTCTTATCCAAACCAAATACACCAAGATCTTCTTCTTCATACAAGTCTTGATAATTCAAAACCTGTTCAGAATCCAATTACTTCATCTCTCCAAAAATCATAACATATCACTTTATGATCTTTCTAAATACCGAAGCACTCTTGATGCTCTTCAATATCTTGATCTTACTCATCTGACATTCAATTTGTGTTAGCTTGACGTTTATTATTAATGATTTTGATGATAACCTCATAATATTTCAAAATTCAAATTGGATTTATTTTCTTATACAATTAACAATCTATCATAGGATAAATGATTCTTTTCATGTAGGAACCTTCCTAATGAACTTACTTTATTTATTTCACAATATCTGGAAGAATCTTGTTATCATTGGAGTTATTTCCTTTTATTGTTAAAGAGTTAATTCTTAAAAGGAAATAAATCATAAGAAATACGTTTACTTTCTTGCAGGAATCTTTTTTATGAACTTACCTTATTAGAAATGGTTTATTTGAAAGGATCCTACTAATTATGAAGGTCGTATATTAGCCTTATGATTACTGAAAGATTCTTGGCAAAGATGACATCGCATTTATTCAAATTTAAATTCATCCAGTTGACTAAGGATGCAAGTAAAGCAACGACTAGTTGAATGAAATCCCTACTTAAGGAAAAGCTACTACTTTTGTGAAAACATATTAGACTCTTGAATTACCACAACAACATTAATACTCTTGAAAGTCACATTCTTATCAAATATCTTGTGCTTTAGAAAGTGAAATTTCTTTTTGAGAGAAATCATTGAAGTTCATATCGAGCAAATTACATTTTCATCTGTTAAGAGCTTGTAGAGGCTAGCTAAATACTACTAGTTTGGAAGGTTGGAGAACTTTGAAAAATATGTACTCATGAGCTTGAAGAGGCTTGTCAAATTACTACTTGAGATTTTAGTGAAAAACTTAAGTTGGATACTTGAGGACCGAACATAGGCTTAGGTTATAAGTTGAACCAGTATAAATCGATTACGTCATTCCTCTCTCTCTTTAATTTTAAAATTTTCGCAATATATTATTTGTGTTTTCATTTTTTCAAGAGGTTCATTCACTTTTATAATAGGTTCCTTCTGTTTTCAACTTGCAAGAGGTTCCTTTCAATTTTAACAGACGCCTTCTGTTTTTCAAATTATTTCAACAATATTTTTCATTTAGCAAGCTCCGATCTTCTAACAGGCTCTTGTAATTCAACAAGCTTCTATCGTCTGATAGGCTCCTATTGGTTTAAATTTTAATAGGCCTATGTCTTTATACAAATTGATAGTAACTTGCAAAATTTTTTAAAGTTAGACACAATTCACCTCCCTATTGCTAATGTTTGTTTTATTAGTTTGTTGTGAATAAAGTCTCCTAATTTTTACATTGTCCCACTGATGCACATTGGATTGTAATTAGACAGATTCTCCGTTATCTTTGTTCCACATTTTCTCACAACTTTCATTTTATTAGATCTTCCTCACTTATATTACACACATACTGTGATGGTGATTGGGTTGGTTGCCTAGAGGATCGCCATTCTATATTTGGATATTGTATCTATCTTGGGCCCACTTTAATATCTTAGAGTGTCAAGAAACAACCTACTATTATCAAATCCAATATTGAAGTTGAATATCATAGCATTGCTCACGTTTTTGTGGAACTCTATTGGCTCACATCTCTTCCGGGAGAACTTGGTCTATCTCATATTACACCCACCCTCTAATGTGATAATATTGGTGCGACAATCCTTGCTTTTGATCCAACCACTCATGATCGTACTAAGTACATTGAAATTGATAAAATTGATATACATTTTGGTCGGGACTTGGTGGCTAACAAAGCACTTTTCATTAAATACATTTCATCTGCTCTTCAACTTGCGATTGTTATGACCAAGCCCCTATCTTCTTCAGCGTTCCAATGATAAGCTCCTAATTACCAACCATTATAAGCTTAAGGGGTTAATAGTATTTGTTATATCTATCTCAACAATTTGATAGCATTTCTTATCTGTATCTCAATCAAATTGATCTTTGCTGATAAGATTAGATAAGCTTATCAGTTGTAATATTGTAATCTTAATCTTCTTCAATGTTCTTGGTCATTGATACATTAGAAAAAGAATTGCCCATGTTATAATCAAGCAATTCTAAGCAGTGTTTTGAAACCCGCACCGGCCATCGAACCGGAAGCCTTACTGATCATCAGTTTGACCGGTTCAACCACCGGTCGAATCAGTGTGACGTCATAATTATATTTAATTATATATAATATTAATAATATTTAAAAAATAAAAAATAAAAAATTATTGAACCAATGATCGGACCGATCAATTGACCAGCTTTAAGCGGTTCTCACTGGTTCAATTGAGAACCGATTTTTAGGAGTGAACTGAACCGGATAGCCGACCGGTCACCGGTCGAACCATGATTCTAAGCCTTCTTGTCTATCATTATCTTAGTTTCTTGTCAAGAAGACTAATTAGTTAGCTGGGAAACCAATTTGGACTGCCATATTCAAATTCCAGTCAAGAACGAAACCTTTAATTATATTATCTACAATTTATAAATTTTAATTTTAGAACTTCAATGAAAAGTATCATCCAACTAGTAAAATTGTTTAAAAAATTGTTACAGTCTCTTTTAACAATAAGATTTTTAGTAAATAAAAGAGGGGTTTGAGATAAACAAGAAAACAATTTAACTATTTCCATTAAATCCCTTTCATTCAAGACCATTAACAAAAAGAGAGATTAATGATAATGGCGTGAATTATATACCTCTTCAATAATGCAACGCACGACAGGAATGCGGAACTTCAGATGAGTGGGAAACAATGGTTAATTGACTCGTAAGCCATTTCAATGGCTGCTACTTCCAAAGTGGGATAACAAGATTATTATGGAAGAGACATTGTTGGCTCTGATTCATAGGATGATTGTAATGAAGAATGATGATGGTGATGATGACATTGAATTGACATGGTTTTTGTATTGCCTTTAGATGATCAGATTAGGGATTGGATTGAGTTGGAGAATCTATTGTGGATTCACGAAACAACTGTGGGACGCAAAAGGGGTTCACTATTATTTGTGATAAGCTTTCTTGTCAAAATATTCTTTTCCATACGATGATGGTGAAGGAAACTGTTTTCCCATTTTAATCTAGTTAAGTGGACGAATAGTTATTGATTATTCATGCAATTTCAGATATTTTCTCCACTTGTTTTATATTAAATGAATAATCATGTCTGCTCGATTTTAAATAAAAATTAATAAATTTAACCAGTCAGGTTTTAATTATTTTTAAAAATTATCCGATTAATTAATAAATTGATCAATTTTTAATAACAAAAATTGTTAAACTAAATCAAACCGAAAATTTAAAAACTGAATCAAAAAGTTGATCGGTTCAAGATTTTTACTGATAAACCGGCCGAATTGGTTCGACTTTTAAAACATTGATATAAACAATAATGGTAGAAAGTGCATTTTGATTTATAAGATCTTTATTAAAATTTATGTTTTAATATTAATATTTTATAATGATTATATAAGTTCTTCCGTTATGATTAAACACCACAAAAAAATAAAATTTAATAAAAACCTTAAATACTAAAATAAATCGTTTACCAAACAATATATAATAGAGATGGAGTTGACCTATACTTTCCATGAATGGTGGCTTTACGATCAAATGTGATACCAAGGCCAAACCTATTAACCCTAATAAGGGGTGAGATACAGGAGGAGATGCTGATTTAAAATAAACCAAACTGCCTATTTAGGTGGTTTGGTGAGGTGACCAAAGAGCTAGCAATTCATACACAGCTCACAGTTCACCAGTCGTTGACCATCCAAATGAAACATGCACATATAGTGGCTTAGGTTTGAGTCAAGCGATGAGTGCACGACTGTGTTTCCTTAGATTGATTGTGTCATATACAAAGACAAGTAGCTTTGTACGATGAAGATTGGTATGATATAAGTTACACTAAAATGATATTTATAACATGTACCTCCAGAATATGCCTTGAAGAAGAGAAACTATTCCAAAGTTAGTATTTAAGGTACATGCTTTCAGAGTGAGCAAATATACCCTTTTCACTGTAATAAAGTGGGTATATCCACCCACCTAGCATAATTGCATGGTTTATGGAGCAAGACGAGCAGCATAAAAGACTAGATATAGGACCCATTTCGTATAGTTTGTTGCATTGGAAGATCATGACAAGTGACCTTACATTATGTACGATTGGTAACACTTATTCAAGTTGGACAATGTGAAAGCAATATCCGCTGGCTCCAATTCTCCACATGCACAGTCGTAAATCATGATAAAAAAAGAAGAAGAAAGAATTGGCAATATTAGAGGCAGTGGGCAGTTACGCGTGAAGGGAACTTTCCAATGAATCTACGGTAGCCGAGGTTTATGGTTACTTAAATAACTTTGTTAAGTGTGAAATTTGAAGAGGATCAGTGGCACAGTGTTATTCCTAACAAATTTAAAGGCTGTTCCCAAAATTCTAGGTTTGGTACCTAAGGCTGGTAATTAGGAACATTACAGACTCTGACAAGTAGTTACCTTCTTATCTAATGCTGGAAAAGGGAGACAAGATCTTCTGTCCAATATTACTCTGTCTCATGAAATCTCAAATATTTATTTTGCGAGACCTACGCGGGACCTATGCAGGACCCACATGAATAAATGACTGGGATTTATTGGACACAATAAGACACCATAATATTGGACAGAGGATTTGGACTCTGAAAAAGGACGCCATAGTTGCATGCAGCTTCAAACTTTTCAAGTTCGTACCAGACGCGTAAATGTGATTATGGCTTTTAATCTAACACCTGGACTGATCGCTGAAGTGATGTATCGGGTATTTTACCAGTCAAGTCAATCGTCTAAAACTACTATGGAGTATCTAGTGGAGGAGTCAGCTTCATTCCTGACAGGCATATCACGGATAATATTATCATAATCCAAGAGGCCATTCATACGTTGCGTAAAAAAAAAAGAAAAAATTGGCTACCTCGCGATTAAGATAGATCTCGAGAAAGCTTACGATAGAATACGTTGGGAGTTCATACAAAGCATTATGAGGGACATTGGATTGCCTATGAAGCTTCTCAGCATTATCATGAAGTTTGTGACAACAATATCAATGTAAGTAGCTTGGCAAGGTACTTGGACTACTCCCTTTAAACCCTCCCGTGGTATTCGACAAGGCGATCTGCTCTCGCCATACCTCTTTGTCCATTGAATGCAGAGACTTGGACACCTAATTTCCTAAGCGGTGGGTCAAGGTCTCTGGAAACCGATAAGTACGAGTCCTACCAGACCCCCCATATCCCACCTTTTTTTTGCAAATGACCTGATCCTATTCTCTAAAGCTACGGAATCCCAAACTCAATTAATTGCAAACACCCTGGATGTATTTTGCAAAGCTTCAGGGTAAAAAGTTAATATCGAAAAAACTAGAATCCTTTTCTCTAAGAATGTTTCTCCTTCCATTGCGCGCAAACTCAGTCAAATCTTAAACATCACCTGTACGAGCAATTTTGGGAAGTATTTAGGTGTTCCGTTGATTCATGAGCGTACAACAAGACATTCCTACCAGCATATTTTGGATACTGCTCAAAAGAAACTTTTCAGATGGAGGGCCAAGGCTTTATCTTTAGATGGGCGAGTTACATTAACACAATTCGTCCTCTCTGCCCTCCCAATTTACACTATGTAAACAGTAAGACTCCCGAGACAACTTTGTGATGATTTGGAGCGCATCACGCGAGATTTTATTTGGGGAGCCACCACTGAATAGAGGAAAATGCATCTTGTAAAATGGGATGAAGTATGTAAGCTCAAACAGGCAAGGGGCCTAGGACTAAAACGTATTCGAGATTTTAATGATGTTCTTTTGGCAAAGCTTGGTTGGGCCTTGATTAACCAACCCTCAACATTATAGGTCCGCATTTTAAAAGCTAAATATCGGTTGGATCTGGACCATATTCCTCTCGCTATCGATAGGACAGGGGCTTTCGCTACCTGGCGAGACATAGCAGCTACTTGGCACATTGTTCGTCAAAGCTTACAGTGGAAATTGGGATTCGACAGAAAGATTTTATTCTGGTTGGACACCTGGATGCCTGATTGGGAACCACAAGCGTTAATGGTGATCTCCCCAATTGATGAACGTGCTCTCTACGCCATAGTGGCGGACTATACGAATGACGTGGGCAACTGGCAGTGACATCTGTTTCAATAGTACCTCCCTTTCACTGTCTGCATAGATCTTGTTGTGATTCACCCAACTATGGCGAGCACAGCGGAGGACACCATAGTTTGAGGGCCAACTAATCATGGGAGATTTACATCGATGTCCACCTATGACCTTATAGCGAGCCATTTCTCGGTTGCATCTAGACGAACTTGGGACTTAATCTGGAAATGGCCAGGATCCCAAAGAATTAGGGCTTTCCTTTGGCTAATAATAAAGCAAAAATTTATGACCAACCAACAGCGTGTGGTTCATCATCTCACCCTGGACAGTAAGTGTCCCTTTTGTTGTCACGAAGAGTCAATTTTACATGCCTTTCGTGATTATTTGCAAGTCAAAAATTTCTGGTGTAAATTTTCCCCCGAAGTGGTTGACCCAGACTTTTTTTCAGCACAAAGTGGAGCAATGAGTGATTTCCAATCTCACGAAACACGCTCAAGTGCAACAGACTTAATTGGCTACCGTATATGGGGTAGCCTACTAATTTCTATGGAAATGGTGAAATAGCAGAATATTCGAAGCGGGTTTTACTTTGCCGACGATGATACTAGAACAGTAATGGATTACGTTAATTGGATAAACATGGCCAGAATTGGGGAAAGTTGTGTGTTTGGTGACTCTGGATGAGCAGAGGGGCATCTTATTGGGTAGACCAAATCGATGGAAGGATAGGTCAAGATTAATACAGATGGTGCGGTTAAGCAAGGACATACACTTGATACTGCAGGAGGGCTGATTAGGGATAGTCAAGGTCAATGGTGTGGTGTATTTATACACCAGATTGGGAGAGCCTTGCATCTTAAGGCCAAGCTTTAGGGTGTCCAATCGGGACTTCAATTGGCTTGGTCACTTGGTTACCGACGTATCATCATAAAAGTCGATTCCTCAGAGGTGATTAATATTCTTTCCTCTTCTAGCCTATCTGTGACTGAATATTATTTATTGGTGGCAGGTATCCGTGATCTATTGCGCCAACCTTGGGAGGTGAAGTTTCAACACGTGTATTGAAAAGGAAACCAGAGTGCAGATAGCTTGGCCTCCCTTGTAGCTTTAGCCAGCCCAGACTTACATTTTCTCCAGGAGCCTCCGACGTTAGTCAGATCCACATGCACTGTGATCAACACGAAATTTTGTACCGCAGATCATTGCGCTAGTTAGGACGAGAGTATAGTTTTGTTTATTTTCCCTTGTAACAAAAAAATAAGATCTAATACCGTGGGGTTAAAGTAACCTATTTCGGTTATGACGTTATAACTTTTGGTCACTGTCACCTAATCTTGCACACGTATTTATATGAATCTTATATAAATGCGTGGACAAGATTAAGTGACATAACATTTTAACCGAAATAGTTAATTGAATAAGATAAAAACTAGTTAATTGAAACAGAAAATTTAAGGTGCTATTTTCACTTTAAAATATGATCTAACTAATATTTTAAAAATCGGATTAGTAAGATAAAAGATTTAAAGTTTAAAAGATTCAACTAATATTAGATTGTTATAAAATTGACTAAATACAAAATAAAATTAAACAATTTAAAATTTAAATAAAAGAGATTCCTCGTAATGACAGCATAATTTAAATTTTAGGTAGATTTTTAATGACAAAACTTACTATAATAAATCGATCTGAAATGTTGAAAAATCAAATCGAAAAATTGGACAATTTAAGATTTTAATATTGAAATGATCAAATCAGTTCAGTTTTCAACTTTTTGGTTCAATTTACTATAATAACACGTGCTATTGGCGAAATCGGTTAAGTTTTTTGAACCATTGTAAAATAAATATCGGCATAAAGCACACTTTTTTAGCTCATTATTTTATTTTTATTTTTATAATATATGGAGATTAACATAATATTACAACTTAGAATGATATTATATTTATTTAACTCTCTACTTATAATATTACAACTTAGAATGATATTATATTTATTTAACTCTCTACTTAAATGCATATTTAAGATTAATTTTCGAAATTAACATGTTAACCTTTTATATTTGTAATACAATTTTATAATATCTATAAAATTAAATAAAATTTTTAGATTTAAAACATAATTTACTGGACTCCCGTACATATCAATCAAGAGAGTTACAATTTAGACCCACAATGCTTGAGATCCTTATTATCAAATGGCTTGCTCCATGTGCGCTTTGTCCAATCCCTTCCAAGCAAAAACCCTTACCAAATTTAGCTTTACCCCATTCAGTGCAAACCCAACAGTGTCAGTATCCTTTCTGAGTGGTTAATGGCGGTGGCCTGTCAAGCTCAAGCACCCAAATTACTACTTGTTGCCAAAAGTCACGGAAGCCCAAGTGATACAACCACGGACGAAACCAGCTCTGGGCTTTGAGCATGCAAATCGATAAACAACAACATGTTGGGATGATTTGGAAGCAACAACAAACTCACTTGAAATCATAAACAAAACAAAAGAACATACATGTGTTTTTGCTTTATGATGATACGTCACGTTCATTCACCAGAAGTTGTGATTAAATAATCTGGTTGTGACTTGTTGGGTTCAGATGGGTGATCAAGTTCGTTCGTTCTTGGTGGCTTCAATGGAGCCACCAGGAAATATAACATAGTCTGGTTTTGAAACCGAAAAGGGCCATTGCTAGAGCTATCTTGAGACTTGGGAAATGAAAGATGGGATCGTAGGAATCGAAGAGGAAGAGTTTTCTAGTGTTGGGCCTTAATTTTCGGCTCATACGCTCGCTTAGAAGCCATGCCATTCACCAACTTAATACGGTGTGGATTGGGTTCTTTGTTATTGAAATTTAGGTAGGTCTACTTAGTACTTACAACCAAGGGCATCATATTTAGGAATAATAAATGTTTTTTTTTTGTCGTTAGAAACCTCGTCCGATTTGACCGATTTAATTTTAAAAATCTTAATGCGGTTAATATTTTGTTCAATTTTTAACTCAATTTAATTTAATAATTTTTGCTATTAAAAATCGATTAGTTTATTAATTAATTGGTTGATTTTTGTAAATTAATAATTTATTTTAAATTTAAATAAATCAATTGATTTCATTTAACGATCTATTTTTAATTAAATATCAAATCCTTTGATAGGTAAGTACATTCTCTTTCAATTATATTTCAAATTCTTCAATTTTATTCAATGTTTAGCCAATTTTATAACAGTTTAATACCAGTTGAACTTTTTAAACCTTAAACATCTTGTCTTACTAATTTACCTTCCGATCTAATTTTTAAAACATTGATTTTACAATTTATATTAGTAAATATACAACTTTTAAAAAATTTAGTCACTATATTCAAATGTTAAAGACTGAATTTTAAAAATTACAAAATATTAAACACTTTTAAATGTGTTGCATTTATTTTTATTTTTATTTTTAAAATTTTAAGATATTAAGTTATTAATCATTTTTATATGAGTAAAGAAAATATATTTCTTTTGAGATTTTATTCATTTAAAAATTTTATATTATTTTAAATCATTGAAAATATTATGATATCATAAATTCTTAGATTATGAAGAAGTTGGTGCAATCTAATGGAATGGAACATAATTGTGGTTTATAACAAAGAACAAACTTAGGAGAAACTAACACACTACAAGAAAACTGTCGTTTAGCGACGGATATTATTAACGAAAAACCTAAATATTCTGTCGGAAAGACAGTTTAGTAATGAAATTTACCAATGGACAAAAGTGTCTTAAAAATGGTCGTAGGTAATAATTTCCAAAGAAAAACAGAATGTTTGTCGATAAATTTAACTGTCGGTGAATATACTGACGATTGTTTGTGCAGTCGATCGTCGGTAAATTTTCAAAGGTCAAAATTTATCCGTTGATAGATTTACAAACGATATTAGTTATTCTATAGGTAATTTTATTACAACATTACCGACGGTTATGTTTATTCCGTCAGTGAGTATACTAACGATTATTCTACAACAAATCTTGTCGGTAAAGTTGACGACGGATTATCAATATTACCGACGGTTTATTGTTTTCTGTCGGTAAATATAATTGATTTTAAAGACACATGTTAGTTTTTTTGCCAGTAAATTTTTTATTAAAAATTAAAAAAATCTTATCATTAAATTTTATTGATGATCTTATGGTTGATGCATAGTTTAAACATTTGTGAATTATCTGTGCACAATATTTTAATTTGTTTATACATTGAATTTGTTTAAACAGAAATTTGATTAATGATATAAAGTTAAACCAACTTAATTGATAATAAAAACATTATATTGTACATAATAAGTATTTGTAATTCAAATGAAATGACTACAAGTACACTATTGATTTGGTGTTCGCAGATGCTTTGATTGTTGCGATGAGGTGCTACCTCTCTCCTTCAACTCATCCATCTCATTACGGAGCTGAGCTATGTACTCCATCAACTGTTGCAACTGAATTGCCAATGTTTGCACTATGCGTCGAAGCTCATGGACTTCATTGGTTGTCAACCACTGACTAGATGTTGTTGTACTTGACGTGGACGATTGCGAATAACATTTGTTTACAAATGAACCTAAGCCGAATATCCTTTCACGATGGTCCTTACCACACATAGCATGAAGATAAGTTTGAGTCTCATTAACATCTTCAAACTGCTGAGAGTGTCGTTGAATGTTTTCTTGTATTTGGTCATATCAGAAGGCAATGTTTATATTAGTAAGTGATAATTATTAAACCATAAATTTGACATACATTTAGTTATCTACATCAAGTGTTAATGAATGTCATACCGTCATGCTTCTTAATGTGAGTGTGCAAAAATAGTTAACGGGGTATAGGTCTCATGCCCATAGATTTTTCCTGCATAAGAATAAAATGTTATAAGTGAACTAGAATTTATAAAAATTTCGGCAGAGTTTCTTCTATTTTTATGATATTTACCCCCCGTTGAACAAAAGAAATAACTCAACAACACAACCATATATGGCACTAGACATTTATAACATTATCATTCTCCATGATATACATATTTTCATTCAAAAATTCACACATCAATTTAAATTGAAATACCTCAAAGTAAAAAATAATCAGAATATAAATGTAAAGTGTAAGTACTTACAAGTCTCCCTGCATGCTCGTGGTGGGTAATAGATCCTCCCGTATGCATGGAAAGACTCTCTCCCCTCAGTCCTCCACGTCTGTTAGTAGACTTACGCTCTGAAAAGGACATTGTCTCAGGTGATATCTAATACTGCTGCTAACGACTTCATATTTGTTCAGGAAATATAAGGCGGTCGTACACCAGCCTTAAGTATCGCACCAACAAAGTCTCGATAACGTATACGTGCTCGTCTCTCCCATACTTTATTAATGACTGCGTTAAACTCAGAATCCCAAAAAAAATTCTTTCTGAAACAAAATGAAAAACATTCGATAAATACTTATAATGTAATAATATTTATCTAATTAATGTATTAAAATCAATTAAAAAAGATTTTTTTGTACCTTAAACTCCTGATAGTAAAATTCCTTTGTGAATTGAGAGATATTCTTCTACACATAACCCTCAAGATCAATCTTCTCTTT
>JANVCL010000007.1:22965933-22980430 GCA_026546855.1 Erythroxylum incrassatum | reverse complement strand
TAAAGTTATAAACTTAATTTTTGTAGAATTAAATATCTAAAATCTAAATTACTATAAGAATTTTCAACAAAATACTAAATTCATACCCTTACAAATTTTTTTAAAGTCATGTCCTCATAAGTCATTTTATACATAAACAACTAATACGAAATAGCTAATTTTATTAAATAACAAATGACAAATAGTTAATACAATCTGCTAATCAAATCAGCTGATATAATCAGCTATCAGTTAACAGTTAATAGCTAATGCAATCAGTTGATTGCCAAACAAGACTTTTATACCTGAAACTCAATTTAAAATTGACATGAAATATTTATATATATCTTTTAAATTAAGTTTAAATTAAACAAATTAAAACTTTAATTTAATAATTAAATTAAAAAGTTTAAATATGCTCAAAATTCGAACGGAGACATCCTGGTACGACCGATCTCTTTTTTTTTTTTTTGGTGAAAAGGGTAAAATAACAAAAACGGAGACTAGGGCCGTAAGATGGCCACGGAGGAAGCATCTTGAGCCAGTAACCTTCGAGCGCCTGGGGGAGGAACCGTCCAGACAGTCCAACGGTGGCGGTGAAAAGCGTCATATTTGGCCAAAAGGTCTGCACACCGGTTACCCTCGCGAAGGGTATAAACAATGGAACAGACCCATCGTCGGCGGGCCAGAAGTTTAATATCTTCAACAACATGCAGATAGGGGTGGGATCTCGGGCAAGCTTCCTCTACCAAAGCAATGGCTTCCCGCGAGTCCAATTCCACAACTAAAGACCGATCTCTGAATTATCAATATACGACAAGAGAGTTTACATTTGAGGTTTTGTTTCATCTAAAGAATGGACAACCGATAAGAATCTGCACTATTTTGGTAACGGACCAATGTCCTATCTCTAAAGACTAAAGTTATCCATATCTTGATGGGTGTTGGATTACGCTGAGGTGTAATGTCGTATCATGTTGGGGAAGAGATACCGGTGACCACTTTCAAACCCCTGATAATATCTTTTATTTATTTTACAATTTAATAAATAATATTATTTAAGGGGTCGGGCTGACCTTGCAGTGTACACGTGTAACATCAACCTCGTATTTTCGAACCCATTTAGTAAAAGAATAGTTGACTGGGGAAGACGAGTTACTGCAATGATGACAATTAACAGAAAACGAAGAGCTTGTCTTGACTAGTTGCTTTTCCATTAAAAACCTTTGTATTTAAATTATTAATTTATTAAATAAGTTAATAATTTATCATATTGACCTTTTTTTAATCGCACTTAGTCACCAAAAAGTCACATGTTTAAATTACAAAGATGATCTTGTTGTCAAAATACAAGAGAAGGCTATGTACATCAATGCCCCTTCTTAAATTTTTTGCAAAATGGACAATCTTACGTCGAACTATCTTTTAATACTTCGTATTTGTTTAGTTTTTTTGGAGGAATTTTTATTACTGCAAAAAAAAAATTTAAAAATGAGTATTTGATTATAAAATTAAAAAATATACTTTTTTAATAGATATAGCTTTCTTGATAGTTAAAATATATATTTTAAAAAAGCTTAAATTTAGAATTTCTTAAAAAAATATTTTTTCAGATAAATTTTTCTGATCAACTGATTTCTTAAAAAATCTCTTCTTAAAAAAGTTTTACTGACAAAAATTTTACAGATATAAGCTCATTCAAACATGAGCTTTATGGCATGGTTAGGAATTGACATTGCAATCACTCAATACCATCCAACATTTGAACAAGTATGTATTCCACTTGGTTACTTAGTTCATTGTTTAATCGAAAAGGCACCGAAAGTTATCTTTATGGTCATACCCAAAAAGTCTAAATTAAAAAAAAGATTAGATTTAATTCCATATTAAAAAATCAAAATTAAGTAAATTTAAATTTAAATTTAGTTTGAGTTTAATATATATATATTCAAACGGTCTTAATCAATTTAATAAAATAATTTCTTAATTTACAAAATAAGTTTATACCAACATGAGATCTAATGTTAAAAATATACATGAGTTGGCATGAAGAGGCATAAGGCATTCAAGTTTCGAGTTGAAATAGGGTTAAAGATAACCATTGAAACAGTCCTCGCGCGGAGTAGTACTTCAATCATATCAGATACAGAGTGCTTTCGAGGTCTATCCTGAGGAATATTAAAAGATTGACAGGTCAAGACCTCACTGTTCTATCTTCATTCTGTTTACTTTTATAAAGAATGGTCCGTTTTGTGAAATTCTAATGTCATTGACCATGGAATATCTTATCCCTAGCAGAAGAAACTTTTCTGCCTGCAACTCCAAGGTGACATTTGGACCGACCATCCGACATTATCCTATAAAAACTATGAAAATGGAACCTGGGACCCTGTCGATCTGTTGGCATCTCAACTGAATTTCAGAAGTCAAAACTTGTAGCCTAGCAAAGGTAGGGAATTCAGGTAACTTGGACAGTCTTTAGCATGAAAAGTCAAGATCGAATTCAAATAATCAAACTTGGGTACATTTTTTTAATTTAATTCATTAATTTTGAGTCGTCTAAATCAGATTTAGACGATATCAATTGCTCCTCCTCCTGATGATCCTTCCAATTTCTTTACCTAAAAGGGGCTAACAGATCCAGGAAAAGGAACGGCTGAAAACCTAAGGATAGAGTTGAGCTTCTAGGCCCAGAAAAAAGAGTTGAATAGTCTGCAATTGTTGAACTGCCCAACAATGGTGATCAAAAGAGGTGCCCAAAGAGGCCAAAAAGCCCAATCTGTTTGGTTGCTTGGAAAATGAAGGAAAGTTTAGGCAAAAGGGAAATTGGAATTTTCAATTGGATCCCACAATAACAAACAGGTAAATCAGTTCCTCCTACATAATGAGTTAAACTAAGCTGGATTTTAATTCATTATGCAAGCTAAGCATGATAGATTGTTCTAACATTATAGTGGTTTCGACAACTTAACTTGCAATGGATATAATCATGCCGTAGCATATTTACCTAATGTGTGTTTAGAGTGGGATCAGCATAGGCCTGAGCCCGGAAAAGTTTAAGGTCCAAACTTGATCAAACTGAGCTAGGTTTGGCATAGGCCTGAGCCCTGAAAATTTTCAGGTCTGAGCTTGATCAAACTGAGTTCGGCTTATTAGCATATTTACCTAATTTGTGTTTATAGTGGGGTTGGCCCGAGCCTGTTCAAACTGAGCTGGGCTTATTAGCATATTTACATAATGTGTGCTTATAGTGGCGTTGGCACAGGCCTGAGCCCGGAAAAGTTTCAGGTCCGCCAGATTAAACTTTAGCTCGGCTCATGCGGGACCAGGCAAACCTGAGAGTATTATACTGGGAACATCGTCTGCTTGTATTAACTTTTGTACGAAGTTTGCAAGTATTTCACCATTGACAATCTCGCTTGAACTGCAATGTGTCAAGTACGTCCATTAAGAGATCAGAATGCAGACTCCAGAAGCTCACAATTTCTTTGAATATAAACATTCCAAGTGATTCTTTATGCTGTCTGCGGTAATATCTTGGGATGAAAAAAGTCCTGAACCAAAAAAGCAGGGACTTTCCTCATCTTTTTTCCATTCTGAAATTGCGTCAGGAAAGACCTCTCAGTTTCTACGCAAACTCAAGGCACTTGCCTGTGCTTATTATCAACTTACACACCAAAATCAGACAAATCGAATGATTCTTAGAACCTGAATCAAGATTGACTTTATTCTTTACATAGGCCAAAAAGGCTCGTGGAGAAAAGGAGGCATGGATCGGTTCATTAAACCTCAGAATTATTCAGAAAAGAAGGGCAATCCTTCCCCAACATGAGAGGAAAACACTTGAACCAAATTCATCAAAACTTGGAAGCAAGGTACATGATACATGTATCACTATTAAATTGAAGCTAGAAAAGTTGCTATCTGCTAGAGGAACTTGGAATCAAAACACAAACTTACAATAACCAACTATACACAACTTGAAAGTAATAAGAGTTATAACCACAAACAATTACCTGAATCTAGCAATCCTAAGCTCCATTTCAATACCTATCCACCAAAGAAGGAGAAAAACCCACGTTTTTTGGGCTCCTCCTCGACCATAACAGCTTTCATGGTGTCCTGCTCCACAAGTCTCCAAGCAGATTGTTCAAAAGCTAGACCAGCAAGTGTAGGAGGCTTATTCAACACAAGTGGGTAACCTCTGTTTGTGCTCCTTAAGACCTCGGAATCCTCAGGAATCACACCCAACAAAGACAATCCCAACATCTCCTGAACATCAAGCACAGACATCATGTCCTCACCTTTGATCATGTCTGTCCTAACCCTGTTCACAATCATCTTTATATCCCGAATCCCATCACATTCCAACAACCCTGTAACTCTATCTGCATCTCTCAAACTAGTTATATCCGGCGTCGTCACGAGCACTGCCTCATTCGCCGGCGTTATAGCGGTGATAAACCCTGCATCGATTCCGGCGGGACAATCAATGAGTATGAAATCTGGGCATCCTTCTGGCCTCGCTTTAAGTGCCTCCACAAGCCAAACCAGTGCTTTACCGCCGAATCCCAATGGAAGCTTAGACCTGGGTTTTGAGATGCACAAAAGCTCGAAATTCGACCATCGTTTGTCTCGAACCAGAGCTTGGTCAAGCCTGCAATCACCATTCAGAACTTCCACGAGCGTGTAGTTTACGCGGTTCTCAAGCCCCAGTAGAAGGTCAAGGTTGCGGAGTCCAACGTCGGCGTCGACGGAGACAACGGAGAAGCCGAAGCGAGCCAAGGAGAGTCCGACATTGGCGGTGGTGGTGGTCTTGCCAACGCCACCTTTACCTGAAGTAATCACGACGACACGTGGGGTCTCGCCGGATAGTTCAGGCTTCCTATTGTATTGAAGAAGGGATTGGGTAGTGAAATGGTGATGGGGTCTTAGGGTTTGGGTTTTGGGAGTGAAATGTTTGAATGGTGTAAAGGAGTGAAGCAACGACGGTTTCGGGCAAGTTGGGATTGGCCTAAGAGACATCATTGAAAGAAAAGCTTGTGTCTTTGTGTGTGAATGGTGGTGGGTGTGGGTGAGAGTGATGATCTACCCTACTCCATAGCCAACAGGAAGATCATTTGCGGAAAGAAGACTTTGGGTTTTAGAAGATTTGTGCTGGTGTACATAAAACAAGAGGGTATTGGAAAAGCCCACTTCATAAAGTATGATGGACTTTGAATGTGTTAAGCATTTGGGTCAAAATGATCCATCCAAGTTTTGAATAAAAGAGATTAATTATTGAATTTAGACATTTTCTATATAAATTAAAATTGTTCTAAACCTAGTTTAAATTTCTTGAAAATTTTGTTTTTAATATGTCATTCGGGATACCCTTGGTTAGAGGGCGTTCGTAGAAAACAAAAGCCAAAAGTATGTGACATTGTTATATCACATGAATTGAGAAAGAATTTTTCAACTTATGAAATCTTTCCCTAATAAGCCTTGAGCGAGCGGGTTTTTTAGCCTTGCAAGGGTTATTTACTTAAATTAATCAACTATGTGTGTGAATTTCTCATTTAGTCCTTGATGTTATTTGTCACTCTACTTGACCTATAACTCAATGAATTGAAACCTTCTTCATTATCCAAAGCCAATTTGATCTCCAATATCATTTTTCAAGATTCAGAATCTGGACCATCCAAGGAATTTAAAAGCGCGATTGGACGGCCAAGATTAAACTTACTGTGAGGGCCTACTCAACCAATCTGTTCTGTCTTGCCAAGTGGCGTGACGCTAGCTGTGACGTCAATATCCCCACAGGTTTTAAGTACCCAAAATTCTGTATCAAAATCCACATCATTCACCGACACGTGTAAAGAGATCGTTGGCTAAGACAATTGCCCTCACTATTACATACCCTCTCTTCGATCTTACTCTTTCTTTGCTTATATCTCTTCGTATTTTCACCAAACGCACTGATTTGTAATCCTAAATTCTATCCTTCTCTTCTCTTCCTGATTTCGACGAGTACGGGGAAAGCTTGAGGCACTCTCACTCTGTCTCTTCCATGTAATGAAGGTTCAAATTTGATGAAGTTTGCGGTGCTTCTCTTGTGTTTTTAGTGGATTGTTTTGCCAATTTCGATCGTATGATTGTTTACATCTTAAAGTTGGTGGCTTTTTCTTAATGGGTTTTCGGATCTGATCTTTGTATAGGACCTTTTGGCTTTTCATGGTTGGAATCTGTATACTTTTATATAAAGTTGATTGTGAATTGGGGTTGTGGTTAATAAGTATTGGCACAGTTCTGATTACCGATTGGTTCTTTGTTCATTTGATCAGGGAAGTAAAGTAGGAGATCTTTTCTGGTGTTGCCTATTTGGGACGTATGAATTTCTATATTTTTAAATGCTTACCTTTTGGCTAGAATTGATTCTTAATCAGATATGAGTCACAGTTTGTGGGTTGTTAATCTTCCGGTGATTGTGATGTGGTCTTCAATTATTACGTGTATGGTAAAACTTCTAAATCAGAGATATGACGGAAGATTGCTAAAACAGGGACTATCTAAACCATACCTAATTCGTTTATTTGTAGTTTGTAGATCTCACAAGATTTCATTTCAGTGAAGTTTCATGTATTGATCTGATCTTTTACAAAATCGATCCCTTTTGATTGTATCGGAGCCCAATGTTACTATGGTAACCTGTGTAGCATGTTTTCGATCGTGGCTTTCTATTTAATTTTTTTATTTTGAAATCTTTCCTTTCAATTACAGTGATGTTTTAGGCTTTTAGCTATGTGCAGTGATCACAAAAATGGAAGTTGTAAATGTCTTGGTTGCCCGTTGCTCAATTGTGTTCTCTGTATGTCTATGTTTACTACTCTTTATCTTGTTCTGATCTGCTGATACTCATGACGTTGTCGCATTTCCAACTGCAGTAAAGGAAGGCCATGTGAGCTGCCTGAATTAGAATCCGTGTTGTTATTGCTTTGATTTTTTTGTTCAATATATTTTCTTAGTTATAATGAATAAATGCAAGGGTTGTGGGAAGTTGGGGAGAATGGTGCCTAGGGATGGGTTTGTTAGTGGCTACCATGTTTCCCTTATGTTGTCCCCTGTCGTCTCTGTTTGGGATTGTATTGTTCGAAAGAAGAGGTATTCCTTCAGGCCCGAGTGGGTGTAGTCATTGATCTTCCTGGTTTTGTTTGTTTTGATTACTGAAACTAGGCAGTAAGTATTTAGTGTTAAACAGAGGACAGAGAAGAAAAAGAGAGACAAAATTATGGGAAAATGTTTAAGTGTTAGAAAATAAATTCTAGCATAGTTAGAAAGTTGATAAACAGATAGTAATCATAGTTGGCAGTTTCCATGGAGAGCATACCGTGCAATAAGGTGCAACCTGTTGTGAGAAAAGTTAAGAAGAAGCAGTTGAAAGGTGAGCTGGACCATCTCAAACGGGCAGAGAAGAAGCAAAGGCGCTTAGAGAAAGCTCTTGCTGCGTCTGCAGCTATTCGATCTGAGCTTGAGAAGAAGAAAGAAAAGAAGATGGAAGAACAGCAGAGGCTTGATGAAGAGGGTGCTGCAATTGCAGAGGCTGTTGCTTTGCATGTGTTGCTTGGTGAGGACTCTGATGATTCGTGCAAATTTGCTTTAAACAAAGAAGTGTTCACCTCCTGGAACTGCAACAACGAAATTGAGCTCGTAATGGCTGAAGAGAAAGCATGCCTTCCTTACTGGGGCTGCACAAGGAGTTCACTTGAAAGAATTGGGTATGGAGCTGATCGTAAATGGGATGATATCCAAAATGGTGATTGGTCATTTTCATATGGTTCTTTTATAAAGGATTTTCATTCACCATACTTTGACGGTGGAAGTTGTGGGACTACAGAGTTCTCAGCTGGTCTTATTGCAGCTCAGGCTGTTTCATCCCTTAAGATAGCAGAGGAGGCCTGTGCTGATACAATTGTCTTCAATTGAATGCCAGGAGGGCTTCATAAGCAGTTTTTTGCTTTCTTTGCTGGGTCTTTGGTTTTCTTCAGAATAACACTATTGTATATATTCCCATGTTTCTCGTTGTCTTGCTTGCATTTTTTTCCCGATCAAACAAATGTTGTACTTTGGTGCTCTCTGTTGCCTGTTGGTTTCTTTCAAAGGCTCTTTGTATTCTTGTTCTGGTTGATTTTTACTATTGGAGCAACCTATAGCATCCTTAGTGGGAAGTGGTATTTGGATGTTCTTAGTTATTTTATTTGAACTGTAAAACAAATAGCACTAATCTGCTTGTACATTGTGGAATTTGGAAACAGTAAACTTTAATATCATGTAAATTGCTGCTTTTTTTTGTTTGTGTTTTTTTTATCAGATGTTTTAGAAAAGTTTTAATTATAAGAAAATATATTTAAATCATCTCCAGTCAGACTAATTTCTGTCAGTAGGTTTTGATGGGAGGTAAAGTTTCAACTTTAAATTTTAAACAGTTGTATATATATAAAATTTAAATCTACGGCCTTATTTAAGTTAAAAAAATTCCTTACCAACTCAAGTGTACCGTGAAATTGTAACTCGCTGCATTAGTTACATGAAGTTAAGGCTATAACTTAAGGTTTCCCGCTAATTTCAACGACTAACAATGCAATCTGCACGGCATAAAGTGCACTCTCCTCTGAAGTCAGTTGAGTCAATTCAGACCAATATTAACTCATTTCCTCGAGGAAAGCGACACAGAACGTCTAACGTGTACACGAACATGTTTAAAAGATAATTATAGAATGCCACATAAATCGCAGTCCATATACCAAATATTATCAACAGTAATATCTGTTGTGAAGAGAACACTTCAAATCAATAGACTTTTGGATGTACTACGATCCTTTAGACAAACATTAATAATGCTTCGGTTGAAATAACAAATGAGAATTTTACAGTTGATACACAGTGAATGATACTATTGGCTTTTCTATTATAAGCATTCAACCTTGCCGTATCCAAAGATGCCACAGAAAGTGAATTTTCTTTTACACCACATCATCATTGATTCATGTACTAGTTGTCAGACAATTGTCATCATGAATTTTGGCCAATTGGTAGATCCGATCTTTGATCTTGTTGCTACTGACTGAGCACATCTTCGTACTTATTTTCAATATCTGAGCTACTTGATGGTTTGGCACCAGATGTAATCAGGTTCTTGAACCATGAAGCCTGAAATCTAGGGCTTCCTCTGTTTGAACTGCTAGGGGACTTGGGAGCTGAGCCATTGCTTGAAGCAACACCTAAAAGGAAGCGATATGCCACTTTACTTGCTGATACAATCTCCGTCTTAGCTTGTCTCAACTGTGATTAAACCACACAAAGAAGTAAAAAGATGTTAATTGCCTCAACACAAATGTTGGAAAAGAAAAGATGAAATCCCAAGTATGCTTAATCAAAATTTATCAGTGGCAAGAAATGGTAAGTGCTGATGATGGATACAATAAAACAGTTGCCCAAAGGAGATAAAATTCAAACAGAAAACATTCAATTCAAAAATAAGTAGTCATTATGTAGGACAATGATCAATACATTTTGACTGCTAGTAATAAGTAAATGCTGATCAAGTATAACACACAGGAACAAAAGAGAGCATCTCACCCTTATTGCTGTGTTTCCTGCTACTTCCATAGCAGCATCACCAGCATTAGCAAAGCGATTAACCCAACCTGTTAATAGTACCAGTGGAACACACATTCCAATAGAAACAACATTACTAAGACTATAACTTCAAATCACATCAGAAACTAGAATATACATGCATCATGACCGATAGAACATCCTGTTTATAATTCATAACTGAGGCATTCTCACAAAGAAAATTGATTCTGTGTGAAATAAGGCACCTGGAAGTTTTGGCACCCCAAGCCTCTCACAGAACTCATCGCAGAAGTGATTGCAGTTCTTAGCTAACAAGTCGTATGAATTTCCAGGCCATTCTCTACTCAGCTCTCGCAAGATCTGATTTACCTTAAAGATCGGGAAGTTTGTTCGTCCTAGAACAATGCTCTCACGATATGTATACATCGGATTCCTTTTAGAAGGACAACTGAAAACTCCAGTTCCATGATCACAAAATCCAAATGACCATTCATCATCTCCATATACCTACAAAATATATAACGTAATCTATTAAACTAGGCATTCAAAGGCAAAAAGATTAAGTGCGAAGTTTGACCAATTTCGACGAAGTACGCAAAATTATGTAAGGAACACCATCTTCATCCTCTTTCTTTCATGCACATGAATCTCTTTCTAGAACCAAGCATTTCCTAGTTTTGGCGTACATTCAGCGATTGGGTGGCATATTTGACATCAAAACCATGAAACCGCAAAAGCAAGACTGACATGAGAATCAGTAACAAACTCCCGGATCTACCCAAGTAACAAGATTCTACTATTGCTTAAGGACGCGCATTTCAGAGTCAAAAGACTCCATCTTGAAAAAAATAGCCGTTAATAGACACAAATACAAACCCAAAATGATCTCATCCAACCAACATTGGCAAATCAATCCAGATAGAAATCAAACAGAAGCAAGTACGACGACGACGACGACGACAACAACCTGAACAGCGCTATGGAATATGCCACCCAGACCTATCCCGTCCTTGAAGATCTTGTTGATATTCATGATTGTGTTGTTCGTCTTCTCCGACCCACTATTCGTCACATCGTATATATGCAACGTAACCTCCGTCATTTTCACCCAAACCACAGAAACAAACCAAAACGAAAAACCAAAACTAAACCTAACTCTTAACCCTAAACGAAAATTCAAATCATCTTCTCCTCGACTCAACTCCCTCTCGCTCCAACACTCTGAACAACCACTCCAGAGCACGAAGAAGGATGCTTCGAACTTCAAACTTCAAACTCTACCTTTAACTGTGATTTGATTTCGAAACTTTCATTTCAATTTCAAATCCTATTCGTCTCCGAATTGCTTTTTCAAAAACAATCTTCTTGCATTTCCATTTCGAAGTCACTAGAAATGATTAACAGTTTGGGGTCAATTTGTAAATTATAAGATCTTTGAGGGCAAAGAGGAAAGGAATATCAATCACTTTTGACAACTGACCGACATTATTAGGAACATGGTTCTATGAATTATGATTAGACGCAGTTGGATACTGGTCCCCGTTCCACATCAGCCGCCCCGTGATTATTCAAGTTGACCGACAGGTATCAAATGACTATACCGCCCTCGCTTTGTCCTGTTAATTGTTTATTTAAATCTCCAACCGCTCCGTCCCGCCTAAAGTTTACAAATTGATGCAGAATGGGTCAAATGTGAAGATATCATTAATAGCATTTATGTAATAAAAGAAATCACAATAAAAAAAAAGTTCACGCGCAAGGAAAAAGAACTCTTTCAGGAAGATGCTCACAACCCTACTAGCCGCAAAGAAGGTTTCGTATAAGGGAGAAGGAAGAAGACCCCCCTCCTATTGAACCTCCTGGACAGGGTTTGCAACCAAGTTACAGCGCTATAGTTTCTGATCCTTCCGACCCTAGATCAGGAGAGAAGGCAATGGAATGGTCGGAGGAGGCTCCTATTGAAATCACAGAGGCGATATAGCCATTACCCAAGGCGAATTTGGTCTGGGGATAGAGTTATCTAACACTTTTAAAGGCCAATTAGATTAAGCTTAGGTGCAAACCGTGGTGATCAAATTACTTGGTCGTAGAATTGGCTTCAATTTACTCAGAGCTAGATTGATTACACTTTGGAGACCCAAAGGACCCATGAAACTAGTGAATTTAGAAAAATATTTTTACCTCATCAAGTTCATAAAGGAGGACGATTACATTTGGACTCTAACCTAAGGTCCATGGATCATCGCGGGTCATGCGTTGTCGGTCCAACACTAGTACCCAAAATTTCGTCCGACCACTAGCAAAATCACCCATGTTGTCGCGTGGACCCGCTTCCCGAACTTTCAGTAGCCCGATATCACCAGTCCATCCTCATAGCCCAAGGCAATTTAGTGGGAAGAACCGCCCCCAACGTCTCTCTTTGCGATTCTCGATTCCTGGCACTGACAGATTTAGAACCGTTGCAACGATCACTCCTCCCGCCAAAAATCCCTATCCCCAACAGCAACTAAAGATTCAAGGATAAAGAGATCGTCGTATTTGGGGAGGAAGGGCGCGTTTCATACACCCAGTCAAACACCGTCTCAGGGGGAAAGGGCTCACCCATCCTAGACCAAGCCCACAGACTGCACTCTCCAGGCCCAAGCCCACGTCAAACAGCCTGCTCACCCACTACCCACCCAACCCACTTCCCAGCAGGCCGCAAGCCCAATCACATCACACGTGGCCTTAAAAATTTTATCACATGCTGAGGTGATAACACAAGACCCATCAATCCCGATGTCCATCCATGAGGACTCGGGATGTAAGGACATGGAGGCTGAATCTACTAGAGACTGTAGTCATGAGGTCCCGTCCTCGACCAGCCAACTTCAAATGGTACACTCGCCGAGACCACCCGACCCGGCACAAGCCTCAAATGCAGTGCAAGCAACCACTCTCACGTCAGACAATCAGATGATAGAGTCACCTCTTGCCTTTTTTCTAAGCCCAAGTCGGAAAGAGACTATGACTACAATCAACCCTCATACCAAGGAGCTTCCTTTCTCCACCCTATTTTTATAATGATATTAATATGGAATTGTCAAAAGGCTGGGGGACGAACCTTCAAGCCTGTTATTAAGAATTATATCCAAATCCATAAGCTGGTGCTTGTTGTGTTAGTGGAGCTTCGTATAAGTGAGATGCACACATTGAAGGTTATTCGGAGTTTTAGATTTAGCAACTCTTTCCAGGTGGAAACTGAAGGCTATTCTGGGGGTATCTGGCTTCTCTGGAAGCAAGATATTGTGGTCCGAATTTTAATCGCTCATAGCCAATTTGTGCATACCAGTATCGATTGGGACCATAAATCTTTGATTTCACTACCATTTACGCTAGCTCCACGTACTCGTTACAGAAGTATTTATGGCATTACCTCTAGAAAATTGTTAGTTTCACTTCAAAACCTTGGTTGTTGGGTGGGGACTTCAATGTAAAATTGGAATGTGTTGACAAACGAGGGGGTTCCCGTTTACATCCTATTGTTAATTCTCAATTTCGAGACTGTGTACACAATTGTCAACTACAAGATCTTAGGTTTTCCGGACCTCGTTTCACATGGCAGCGAGGCATTATTTTAGCTAGATTAGACTGCGTTTTTTGTTCTAATATGTGGCATTCTACTTTCTGTCACTATTCTGTTACCCACCTCCCATTCCTAAAATCTGATCACCGGCTTCTCCTCATTACTCTTAATACTCGCCCGCACTCTCCTCCGATGAATAGGCCTTTTAGATTTCAGTCAGCTTGGCTCACCCACAACTGCTTTGGGCAATTTGTTACCGAGAATTGGATCCCTCCCAGTTAGAACGTTAGTGGTGCGCTGAAGATTTTCTCAGAAAAATTACAACACTGGAACATTACCTTTTTTGGCAATATTTTTCACCGGAAGAAGAGACTCTTAGCAAGGTTCGAAGGCATTCAGAAGCATCTTAAAGACTCAAACTTAGCCTCTCTCCGAGAGCTGGAGGAATATCTTCAGACAGAGTTGGAGCAGGTGTTGTACCAAGAAAAACTATATTGGCATCAGCGATCCAGAAGCCAATGGTTAGAACATGGAGACAGGAACACTAAATATTACCACGCAATCACTAATAACAGACAACGACAGGTGAGGATTCATTCTTTACACAATGGAAATGGAAATGAGGTTTCCGATTCCACGCGCATCCAACTCTTAGCGCACAACTACCTCGAGCAATTATATATGGTCAACAGTCAGTCTCCCCCCTTGGGAGCTTCAGGGACAATTCCCTCCCCTTTCTCATCACACATGTGCTGAACTGGGGGGACCTTTCAGCCCAGAAGAAATAAAGGAAGCATTCTTCAGTATGGCTCCTAACAAGGCTCCAATCTCAATGGAACACTGTGGGCCCCTCTTTGACTATGTTTCTTCGACGCATTTTTCGCCATGAAATCTAGGAATCTGACATTAATCGTACCATTATGGTCCTCATATCGAAGGTACAAACTCCCAAATCTATTACGTAATTCCATCCAATTGCGCTATGCTCAGTGCTCTATAAAGCTATTACTAAGATCATCGTGAACCGACTGAAACCATTCCTCGACGTTCTGGTCACTCCGACCTTTTTCCAGAGTGATTAATTATAGATAACATCATTATCACAGAGGAAGTTATCCACATTATAAAAAAGAAAATGGGTCCGCAAGGAATTATGGCTTTAAGGTGGATCTCGAAAGGCGTATGATAGACTATCATGGGATTTCATCCAGGATACCCTAATCGACATCGAAATCCCTGACTCATTGGTTAACCTCATAATAAAGTGCATTACCAGCGTCTCCCTGCAGGTTAACTAGAATGGTGAACTCAGCGATGTGTTCAGTACAACTAGAGGCA